>CAUZXS010000334.1:70000-90000 GCA_963585895.1 Sepioteuthis lessoniana | reverse complement strand
CACTAACAATTCAATTAATCAGTCAGTCATTTATTTATACACAGTTAAATGATATTTCAAGCAACTCAGTAGAGCATAAGTCATTTGTTTGCATACAGTTTAAATATCAAACAGTTCTATTTGACCCATAGATAGGACCCTATCAGGTGCTACCACTCTAGGCCAGAGTGTACCTGGGAGCTATACCAAAAACACAGAAGGGCCATTATATCATGAGATATGAACAAAGAAAAACTGTTCCCAAACATTAGTGCTTTCAAACGTAGCCGGAATTTGCAAAAATGAGGGAAACTTTTTGGAAAATCTCTCGCATAGAAAAGCTATTGATAAGTAATCAGCAGGTTGTATTTTTAAAAACCCCTGATATAAATAAACATTATTAAAATAACCAGTAATTTGTAGTTGAAATAGCAAGTCCTCCTGGGAATCATGGCTGTTCCAAAATTAAAGCCATTGATATCTGTTTAGAGTTACAGAAGCTGAAAGTGTACAAAGATCCAACAGACTGATATATAAAAAACAGCTGGATGGATATTTCCCATTGAAACCAGATGCCAAGGTCTCATTGCCAATTTGACCTTAGCATTCGCAGCAAAGAAGAAATATATTAAAAGGTTTCAAGATCTTTGAAACAACCTGGTGATATGAGGTACTGGAGACATTTTATCTCTTTATCTTTTCTTCTTCGCAGTGTAATAATTTACTAAGCTTTTTGCTTAGATATGGAACAGGCAACCCCTGTGGTTTTAATAAAGGACGTAGTTCGAAGTTCCGTGAAGGTTCCCGAGTTCGACAAACACCTGAAGAAGGCCGGAGGACATATCGTTCGAAACGTTGTGGAAATAACAATAAAGATGAAAACAATAGTCCAAAAACCCTTAATGATAAAAATAAACCCCTGGAACTTGAAAGAATCAAACTAATTCCACACCCAACATTTAATCCAGACCTAGGTCCCTTGGATTATTACTTATTCCAATCTATGGCTCCCTTCCTGAACTCTCAATGCTTCAACAACCAAGGGAAGGTGGAAGAGTTAGTAAAGTATTTCTTCACTTTGATGGACAAGAACTGGTATGAAATGTAGGATCAAAGGACTGGTAGAAAGTTGGCTTTATATGGTGCAACAAAATGATCTCCACTTTAAATGCTACACTGCTTTTATTGTAACTTGAAAAATAAAGCAAATAACTTACTAAAATATTGCAAAACTTTTGACTCACCCTAGTGATTTAATCAAAACAATATAGTCCAGATTAAAAGCACAGTAAGGGTAACCAAAACCAAATGTTTTTAGACTATATTTTTCCGATGCAGGTATCATTGGGGAACAAGTTTTGATAAACTACAATTTGATTTCTTAAATTTCTATTTTCTTGTTTCCCAATGATACTTGCACTGGGAAAATAAATTCTGAAAAAAAAAAAAGAAAAAAAAAAAGAAAAAAAAAAAGAAAAAAAAGTTCACCTTCAGGCTGCTCTTACAACATTTTTAACCTAGACTAATAATAATTTTCTTAATTTCTCAATAAATTCAAATATAGATAATTTAATTAAATTGCATTAATTTAGAATAAACTATTGGATTAAATAACATTTTTTTTCAACTTGAATTGTTTGCTAATTTTTTTAAAAATCTTACTTCATATATCTTTATCTTTGTGTTTAAAAATATGTAATTAAAAAGAAAAAAGGAAAGAAAGCTATGTATGTATTTATTCTGTACAAAAGAAAAAAAATGCAGATATTTCAATATTAAGTCACTGTGACATAACACAATGTCAGACAGTGTATTGTGAAAATGTGTCTCATTTGTAAAATATGATATGTATCATTTTAAATTACAAAGAAAAAAAAATCAACTCGTTTTAAATGTTATCATCAAAGTACTAAAAAATAACGAGACACTAAACAAGGTATTTTTATTTATTTATTTATTCATTTTTAGATGAAACTCTGCCAATCATTATTATTATCATAATTAATTGTGGATAACATGTACCTCTAACTTTGGGCTACAAAATTATGGGAAAAAAAATCTTTTGTATATAAAACACACTGACTTCTAAGAATTTGTAGCAGCTTTTGTAGACAAAGTGACATTTTTGTAGCCAACAATACACAGGCAGAGCGACATTTTTGTCATTTTAGTGATAGCTCAATGTATATATTTACCAACCCTTTCACACGAACAGGATGCAATACAAGGGCTATTTTTTAGGCAGAGTTTAACAGGTTTGAATTTGGTATTTTCTTTCTCCCAAACCAGTTGCCATACCAAGATTAAAGACCCCAGTCCATCCAATTATTTATCCATAGCTGGAGAGATTTTAGCTGGATTCATACCTTTCCCAAGGGTATTAATATTATGGGAAATGCAAACAGCCTTCACGGAACTTCAAACTATGTCCTTTATTGAATCCACAGGGGTCACCTGTTCTGATTTTGTTAGCCATAACCAGGTATAAATGTTAAGTATTCCTGTATTGTTACTCGCCTGCAGTCAGGATTGAACCTGCAACCTCCGTATGATTGTCTCCTTAGAAGCTTAGGGAATCAACGCCTATAACCGTTACACCATTCAGAGTGAATTTTTGGGACTTATAAACTTAATGTTTTTTTCTGATTTATATCAACTACAAGGAAGAATTTACAGAGCTTACATTTTGCTTTTAAATAAAATTTAAAGCCAATACACAGCCATGTTTATAAAAAATGCAACAAGCTTGCAGTAAAACTAATCTTACACAAAGAGAAACAAAATTATAAGCAGATTGCAACTAACTATTCCAATTTAATATTCATTTGTTTTCACTGTTATGTTTTCAAGTATTCCAATCTAATACTAATAATTTCTACACAATTATATGGTTTAAAGTATGTATTCAACTCTTCCATTGGTTTGAATTCAGAGTTTTCATTCTCTTAGACTGTTGGCCTAACCAAGGGTAAAAGACACAGTCTGCCTTACTATTTACCCACAGCTGGAGGGGGTAAAAATGAATTCATGCCTTTGTCATTAGCACAAAGTGAAATGTAAATAGCCTCATTCAGGATTTGAACTCAGGTCACTGGAGTTTTTAAAGTAACAACTACTATTTAATAATTGTTTCTTTGTACACAAATATATGCTTTCAAGTATTCTAATCTAATACAAATAATTTGCATATAATTATATGCTTTCAAGTATTCTAATCTAATACAAATAATTTGCATATAATTATATGCTTTCAAGTATTCTAATCTAATACAAATAATTTGCACATAATTATATGCTTTCAAGAAAGTAATCAGAAATTGCTCTTCTCATACAGTCACACATGGTTTGATTTTTTAGAATGTTCCTATCTCACTGATCAATTTGATTTCATTTCATTTCACACCATATCAACTTCTTATAAGTTTAGCTCATTGGAAAATGTTTTATTGGAATCATATTTTCCAAGTTCCATTGCATGTTTTTAAATTGCATATTTTTATTTGAAAATTATTATTATAAATCATTTTTTAGCACACATGGTTTTGAGTATTCCTATCAAATACTAATAATTTTAACACAATTATATAGTTTCAAGTAACAATTCTTATTTGATAATAATCATTTGTTTCAAGTATTCCTATCTAACACTAACAATTTAAGCAATTATATGGTTTCAAGTAACTATTTCTATTTAACAGTAAAAATTTGTTTGCAGACACATAATATCAAATATATCTAACCAAACCAAACCGCAACAGGCAAGATGTGACACAAAATCAATTTTTAAGTGGAGTCAAGCTAGAAGTCTGAATTCAATGTTTTTCTTTTCCCAGACTGGTCGCTGAGCCAAGACCAAATAACTCAATCTGTTCTACTATTTACCCATTGTAGGAAGAAGGAATAAATAGATTCATGCCTTTCCCAAAAGCCTCAGCATGAAGTGAAACACAAACACACATGTCTGCCAGTTTCATTTCCTATGATGAAAACCATTACGCTTGGCGTGCTTCTTTTATGATATCAAATATTCCCATAAAATACTAATAATTTTCAAACAGATCAATTTGTTTCATAGAGGAAACACAAAACAGGTACTACCACTTCAGGTTATAGTGGACTTGGGAATAAGAGCAATGAAAGAGTACTCTACACTCTCCAGTATTCCAGACTTAGAACCTTGCCACCAGATGCAGTTTAATGTTAAACGAATAATTTTCAAACAAATCTATTTGTCTCATAGAGGAAACACTAAACAGGTAATACCACTCCAGGTCACAGTGGACATGGTAGTAATGACCATTAAGAAGTGCTCTACACTCTCCAGCATTCTAGATCAAGAACCGCACCACCAGATGCAGTTTAATGTTAGACAAATAATTTTCAAACAGATCTATTCGTCTCATAGAGGAAATACTAAACAGGTACTACCACTCCAGGTTAGAGTGGACTGACAGTAATGACCATTAAGGAGTACTCTACACTCCCCAGCATTCTAGACCAAGAACCTCACCACCAGATCCAGGATACAAAGATATTTGATGAATCATAGTAAGATCTAATTGAAAATAAAATATCTTGCATTTGTAACACTGTGCACAAATCCGAAAAATCTGTTCTACTCAGCGTTTGCAGAGAGAGTCCCCAAGGCATAGGGGCTCATTAGCTGGACTGTGACTTAGTTCTTGAGTTTAAACCCCTGTTGTACTATTACATTCACTTTTGTACTAATACCCCTAAGAAAGATATGAACCACCTTATCTCCCCAGTACCACTACTGTTTTACAAGGATGGCTTTTGTATTAAATAACCCACAAAGGTTGATATGCCATTCAACAAAAAAAGCAAATCTACTCAGGTTTTGTAAAGCAGATTGATATTTTAACAGCATGTCAACCCATGTAGGGCTATTTTATGCCTATTGTTTCTTAAAAGTACTTTTTTTCTTTTTTATACACAGTTATATATTTACCAACCCCTCTGCTCAGGCAGGATATGATACAAGGTCAATTTTTAAGCAGAGTTTAACAGGTTTGAATTCAGACTTTTCCTTCTCCTAGACTAGTTACCTCACCAAGGCTTAAGAATCAGTCTGCCCTACTATTTACCCATAGCTGGAGGGAGAATAATTGGATTCATACCTTTCCCAAGGGTATTAATGCTATGTGAAATGCAATCAGTTCCGTCCAGGATTTGAACTTGTGTCGCCATGTCCATTTCCTACGATGATAACCATTACACCACGGGCACCTACTAAAATACACTTTATACACAGTTATAGGATATCAAGTATTCTTATCTAATACAAATATTTTGTGCAAATTGTATGGTTTCAAATATTCCTATCTAATACTAATAATTATATGATTTCAAGTACAGTAGAATCTCAGTTATTGAATGACTCTCAAGTTGAACAATTCAGAGTTCAATCAAAATATTTGAGTAAAACATGCCTCAGAGATCTATCAAATTTTTGAGTTTGAACACATGAGTTGAGCTGATGAAAACAGAATGTGCGTGAATGACTGCCAAGGCAATCTGAACACGGTCAAATGGCAGGCCAAGTCTACCTGAGCAGTTTTGTTTCAGTTTTCGATTAAATCAGTAGTCAAACATAATTTTGGAACGAATTATGTTTGACAACTGAGGTTCCATTGTAGTTATTTCTATTCAATAATATCTATCTGTTTTCAGACAGTTATATGGTTTCAAGTACCAAATAATTAGTCGACCTTAGTTGAGGGTGACCTGAAGGCTCCCTTTTCAATAGCTGAGAATACACAGAGGTGTAAAAGAGGGCACTACTACATTCCCTGGATTGCTCCACTTTACCCTAGATCCTAACCTTTTAATGCTGAGTGTTAAGCAAGGCAAAATCAAGTACCATTTTTTGAGTCTTTGGTATGACTCGACCTGGGATTGAACCCCGGTCTCCTGGATCATTGGCGAACATAGTAAACAATTATATTTCAAGTAACTATTCTTAATACAAATAATTTAGTTACATGGTATCACGTATTCCTATCAAATATGAATAAATTTTAACAGATCCATTTGATCCGTAGATGGGATGCTCACATTCTAGGTCAGGGTGAACCTGGGAGTAATGGCAGTGAAAGGGTACTCCACACTCTCCAGATCTCCAGAACTGGAGCCTTGCCATCAGATACAGTTTAGTATTATAAGTCAGACACTTCTGGGTTTTTCCTTTTTTGGTGGGCTATGGGGTGGGGGTCTTAACCCCTGAAGAGGATACAGTTAGTGCATTTATATAGTGAAGCAATGATAAATGATTAAACTTGCATGTGCGAAATGTCAGATCATCTTTCGAATTGGAAACACTTTCTCACACATTTTAGAATATTTCTCATAAGATGAAACATTGGCCAACATAACTCGGCCCAGCATGCATACATGGGCCAGAATTTTCGGTGTAGAGGAGCTAAATCTAGTATTTGCTTTTATGTTTCCGTAATTTGCTTGAATGAAAGAAGAGAAATTTGTTTTTTGTGGCATGCACACTACAATGAAAGTAATGCAACTGACATGCCAGTTATCATCTACACTTGCAAGAGCAATGCCAAACATTCTAAAAAGCTTGTACGTCAACAAAAACATGTCTAGCGCTGACAGAAAAAAAAAAAAAGATATTTTAGTTCTCTTCCTCTCTATCCGCTACTGAACGTAATAACCTCAAACTCTTTATTGTAAAGAATTTATTAAAGTAGGTGCTCACATTAACAGGTGAAATTTTTCATACTGTTTTGTTTTTTTTTCTTAAAAAAAAAAAAAATAAAATAAAAGCTTACATTGTTTAGTAAACAAAGTATATGCAAGAACAAGTATATTTTTCTTTTTTTACGAGATAAAACTATTTCACAACTAACAATATTTTTAAAAGTTATGTTACAAATTTGATAAAAGAAGGGGAAGTCCCCTTGACATGATGGCTAAAAGGCTAGACTGGGGCCTCAAAGTAAGTGAGTTCAAACTCCAGTCAAGTTAGGCTGAAATGACAAAGTGGGGTATTACTATATAATAATAATAATAATAATCCTTAGTAAACAATTATAGCTTCAAGTAACTAAATACAATTTGCACAGAAAGAGAGCACTTTGGGTGGTGAAATGGTTAGCAAGCTAGACTAGTAAATCTTCATGAGTGAGTTCAATTCTCATTGGGTGCCCCATTCATGCGGCCTTGTACCACATCTAGGCAAAAAGCTTAGTAAATTAATACAATTTGCACAGAAATATATAGGTCAATTTTTAAGCGGAGTTTAACAGGTTTGAATTCAGAGTTTTTCTTCTCCTAGACTAGTTGCCTCACTAAGGCTGAAGAACCCAGTCTGCCCAACTATTTACCCATAGCTGGATGGAGAATAATAGGATTCATACCTTTCCCAAGGGTATTAGTACTATGTGAAATGCAATTACCCTGGTCCAGTATTTGAACTCGTGTCACCGTGTCCATTTCCTACAATGATAACCATTACACCACAGGCACTTCCATCTAATGCTAATAGTTAACAGGCAATTATATGGTTTCAAGTAACTGTTCCTATTTACTGAGGAGGGGAGTCCTGAAGCATAGTGGTTAACATGCTGGACAGTGGGATTGTAGAAAGTGAGTTTATGACATTCACTTTTGGACTAATACCCTTGGGAAAGGTATTCAACCCCCTTATCCCCCCAACTATAGGTTAAATTCTATCATTGCTGTTCTTCTGCAAAGAGGGCTTTAACATTAAATAACCCATAAAGATTGATATGCAATTAAACAAAGAAATTGAACCAAATTAATCAAAGAATTCCCAGAAGTCAACAAAGTACATGACTGATTGATTCAAATGGTATGTCAAGCTGTCTCGGGTGATTTTATGCATGGAGTTTAGGGAATTGCCTAAATTGTACATTCATATTCACATTTCCCTAATTTAGTAAATGGTGTAGGTTTGAGTAGCAAAATTAAGTTAAAGACAAGTGTTGACCAAAGATAAATGGTTGGTTGGTTGGTTGTGTTTTATGGCATATCAACCCTTGTAGAGTATTTAATGCCAGATCCTCTTTATACATATATATTAAATATATAGGATTTGGTTTGGTTTTATGGCATATCAACCATTGTAGGTTATTTAATGCCAAATCCTCTTTATACATATATATTAGATATATAGGATTTGGTTTAGTTGGGTTTTATGGCATATCAAACATTGTAGATTATTTAATGCCAAATCCTCTTTATACATATATATTAAATATATGATTTGTAAATGAATAATTTTGGTTGTAACATTATTTTTCAACTAATCAAAACTTATTTGTTTGTATACAATTAAACCAAAGATAAAGTTTAGCAAGAACAAGCTTTTTTTAAAAATTTTTTACAAGATAAAACTATATAATTTCTGATGGTATTTTGAAAGTTAGGTTATAAATTGATAAAAGAATTCAGGAAGGTCCAGCTATTACACTTATAGATTATATTTATTTGCAGAAAGCACTCGTAGCATAATGGTTATTACTATAGGTAATGGTCTTCGCTACCTAAGTTCCTGAACAAAGATGTTTGCATTTCACATAGTGCTAATACGCTTGAAAAAAATAAGAATCTAACTCCTTCTAGCTATAGGTAAATAGTATGGCAGACTGAGCTCTTTGGTTTGGTTTGATTTTATGGCACATCGACCATTGTAGGTTATCAATGCTAAATCTATTTTTATACATATAAACAGTTCTATTTCAAACAATTCAGTTTAGCATAAGTTCACAATTTCACTGTCAAAAACAGTTCTATTTCAAACAATTCAGTTTAGAATAAGTACACAGTTTAGCTCTATTTGACCCATAGATAGGATCCTATCAGGTGCTACCACCAAGGTGGACCTAGGAGTGATGGCAATGAGGGGGAACTCAGCATTCCCCAAAGCTTCAGCATCATTGGAACCTCACCATCAGATTGTTTAGCATCATATCCAAGACATTCATTGCGGTGGAGGTCATACCCCTCTGTAAAGAAGCAGTCAGTGTATTCTACAGCCCCGGCAAACTAGGCTCTATAACTTTGTTAAGGTAACCAGTCTAAGAAAAGAAAAACCTTAAGGGGGATAGGCTCTATTAGGTTATTCCTGCCCAAGACATGCCACAAAGTAGTGACCCTATGACCAAACTAGTTTACAGTATAAGTCAAAGTCTCTCTCATATGGCACAGATCTGTTTTCAAAAATCTAGTCAGAACCAAAGAGCAGGACAATTATATTTGTAGGAAATGGAATCAAAGATCTGAATACAAATTGTGGGTGAAGCTGTTTAGATTTCACTTTATGTAAATGTTCTAAGGAAAGGCATAGGTAAATAGTAGGGTAGGTTAGGATCTTCTGCCTTGAAAAAGCGTCTAATCTAAAAGGAAAAACTGAATTCAAAATTTGCATGACTGACCATTTCATCTATGTCACCACATAACCTATATTTGCTATTCCTCAGCATATTATAAATTTATAGAGTGATATAATTACTTCCTATACCGGCACATTGGCTTAATGGGTAGAGTGTTCGCCAATGGTCTGGGACCTGGGTTAAATCCCAGGTCGAGTCACACCAAAGACTCAAAAAAATGGTACTTGATACCTCCTTGCTTAACACTTAGTAATATAAGGTACGTATCAAGGGTAAAGTGGAGCAATCCAGGGAAAGGATAGCACC
This sequence comes from Sepioteuthis lessoniana, assembly GCA_963585895.1. Taxonomy (NCBI): domain Eukaryota; kingdom Metazoa; phylum Mollusca; class Cephalopoda; order Myopsida; family Loliginidae; genus Sepioteuthis; species Sepioteuthis lessoniana. The sequence goes on along the minus strand of CAUZXS010000334.1, from coordinate 80,323 downwards.
CTCCCCTACACCTCAGTGTAGTAGCTATTGAAAAGCAAGCCTTCAGGTCACCTTCGACTACAGTCGCCCACTTTACTTTTAACTGAATTACTTCCTAATTTTGAGCTGCTATTAAAAGAGAGTTTCTTTCTTTAGGTTTCTTCTTCTCAGCCATATCCAAGTCATCTCATGTGCAATTTCATTAGTTTGGCACTTAAAGTATCCATATAGTTAGTTTTCATCTCAGTTCTATTTTCTAGATTTTTTTTATTATTGTTTATCCCTAAGTTATTTCTGTCGACATTGTAGTTATTGGCTACCATAATTTGTCTTTCTTTGTATATTTTTTGAGTATCTCTATCAGTTTGGATTCATAGTTTAATAGCATATCAACCTTAGAGGGTTATTTAATGCTAAAGCTAGCCTTGTAGAGGAAGAGCAGAGGCGGGGGGGGTGATTAGCAGTTAATACCTTTATCAGTGGTATTAGTCTGAAAATGAAAGTAACAGCATAATTGAAATTCAAACTCGCTCTGATGTTGCAGTCCAGAACATTAACCACTATGCTATGAGTACTCCCCTCCTCAGTCAATAGGAATAGTTACTGGAAACCATATAATTGCTGGTTAATAATTAGCATTAGATGGGAATTATTTAAATTATATAATTCTGTGCCAATTATTTGTATTTAGCTACTTGAAACTATAATCGTTTACTAAGGATTATTATTAAACAGAAATACAGTAATATCCCACTCTACATCACTTCAGCTTATGTCAAATTTGTCTTAACGCCACTTTTCTAGACTTTGAGTTTCAGTTCAATAAATTTCATTATGTCCAACATAACATCACCTACAACATAATAAAAGGAGGTAAAATAAGTAAATCTTTTTAAAGATTATTTTTAAAATAGATAAAATATATAAAAATTAATAATGTGAGATAAAAGAAACTAAATAGAATTTAAAATTACAATGAAAACATTAAAAAATGTCTATGCAATACCATAAAATATTTAAATTGAAAAATTGTAAACAAATGAATGTCATTACATAAGTGCATATAAAGTTTGAGGTAAATAATATAATTTTATTCATTTTATCGATTATTCTCTACAAATTAAGAATAAAATATTCTTTAATATTTTAATGAAAGTTCTATTCTTTTGTGTTGTTTATGCTAATTGTGAGGAATTTGTCATCATATTTAAAGCTTTTCAAGGTAAATAATCTTATTTAGTTTAGTTTCTTTCTTTAACGTAGGTAATAACATGGCCGCTAGAGATCATATATTGTAATAGTTCATAACCAACGATTGGCGGGTGAAAAAAAATAACCAAAAATTAGGGAATCATCTGATTTTTAATTAAATTTTCAGGATTTATTTATTGATAAATGAATTTTATAATGCATCAGGTATTTTATCAAAAAACGAGCAGGTTTTTTCAGGTCACTGAACTTTCCCCGCTCATGTTTGTGGTGTTATATAATTGATAAGTATATATGATATTGGTATATACTTTTGGTTTATACCAAAGCAAAAGTCTGAAAAGTGTGTATGAAATAAAAGAAAAATTTTTAATTGGGAGCAGTTGGAAGAAAATAGTACTCCAAACATGAATATCAAATGGGAAAAAAAAATCTTTTTAAATGTTCTATTTCTAACAATTCAATTTAGCATAAATCATTTATTTACACTCAGTTCAAATATCAAGCAGTGTTATTTGACCCATAGATTGGACTTTATCAGGTGTTACCACTCCAGGGCAGAAGAGACCTGGGGGTGATGGCAATGAAGGGGTACTCTGCATTCTCCGAGCCACATCATCAGATTGTTTAATGTCATAAACAGGACACTCATTAAGAAGGGGGGGGTCTTACTCCTCTGCAGAGATGCAATTGGTGTATTCTTCAGCTTCAGCCAAATGGGCTGATAAGGTATGACAATTCCAGGTGAGAGTGGACCTGGGAGTGATGGTGATGAAGAGGTACTCCGCATTCCCCAACGCTCCAGTATTACTGGAACCTCACCATCAGATTGTTTAGTGTCATATCCAGGACACTTGTTGGGAGTGATCTTACCTCTCTGCAGAGATGCAGTTGGTGTATTCTACAGCCCCAGCTGACTGGGTTAACTGCTTTTGGAACCAATTAATGACATAGGGCAGGTATGACTGTAGTTTCTTAAAATCATATATACAGATATTTTATGAATTTTAAATGGTTTAATAAAAATCAGACAGATACTACATTAGAAGTGTATAAATTCATATTAAATACAGTTTCATTCTCTACTTTCCATTATTTTAAATATATATCCTATATTATTTTAAATATACATCCTAAATCAAGAAATCTGGACCATTTTCAAAGCTTGTGAGATTAATAATTCAGTAGCAGCATTAGAAAATGAATACAACCGCTTCTATTTAGAAGAAAATACATATATCTTTCATGTCTTTAAGGCCAAAATGATTAATTATTCATGTTTAGTAGCAGTTTTTTTTTTCTCTCAAATTTTTAGCCTTAATGTTAGGGTTCATATTATACATAAAAACTAAATATCAACTTTTTTTAGATGTGTGTTACCCAATTTGTGACAGTATGGCTGTAGTTTCTTAAAATCACAGAACTGCCAGAAGAAAAAAAAAAAAAGGACCTTAATAAGTGACTTTGGTGCCAACAATGATTGACTAGCATAAAACCAACCAACCAACCATATTTTGAACTTAATGGCTTTCTTTCAAAGCATTTAAAACCAGTCTATCTTCTAAAAATAAACTATGCCCTCCCATCATTCAACAAAGACTTTTATTGAGCTTGTTATTCTTTAAAAAAAATATAGCTAAAATCTGTTTTTCGTGTTCTTTAAGGTTTTATGATAGTTATATTCTTTTGCAGATTATTTGTGCAAGTTTTACAGTGTTTGTTTTCATTTTAAGGCATCATTTCTGGTTTATGTGAAAAAAACACGTTATATCATGGCTTTTGGCATCAACTAATGATATTGGGTAAAGTACAACTATAGTCTCTAAAAATCATAATTGTCAGTAAAAAAAAAAAGGGGGTGACGAACTGACTGATTTTGGCATTAAATAAAACAATAAGGATTGCCTACCAACCAGCCATAATTTGGACACTACCTTATTTTAATAGGAGTAGGAATAGATACCCTTTAGAGAGCATTTAAAACCCATTTTACTTGTCTCCTAAAAATATGCTATGTCCTCCCATCTGCCAACAAAGACTCATTGTTACTGACCCTTCCCCAACACCCACCTCCACTGGGTACCTTCGTCCCAAATAATTCTTTCCTCCTAAGGAGGCTTAGTGATAAAAACCTTGTAATTGTATTTTTAACAACTTTCACTGACCTTTTCAAGTCAATTAAGCTTTGCTGGCTTAATCAAGATTAGGCTCCAACAACCGACATTAGCCAGTACTTTGCCTGAGTCACGAGCAATTATAATGATAATGATGTTTGCATACTATCACTTCACTTATTCAAAGATGCCCTCCATAGCAATGGAAGCCATGGTGATGTCCACTTAGAATAATTAAAATACGGAAAATGTGATAGTTAATTACTCCAGTAAATCACATAAAAAAAAATAGCATGCAGTGAGATCGATCTATTGATGCTCTGCAATCTTGGTTTTGTGTCAGACTTAGCTTAGTTAATACGGCACCAGATCCTTTTCTTATCATATTTACCCAACCCCTCCACTCGGGCAGGATATGACACAAGGTCAATTTTTTAAGCAGAGTTTAACAGGTTTGAATTCAGACTTTTCCTTCTCCTAGACTAGTTGCCTCACCAAGGCTGGAGAACCTAATCTGTCCTACAATTTATCCATAGCTGTAGGGAGAATAATTGGATTCATACCTTTCCCAAGGGTATTAGCGCTATGTGAAATGCAATCAGTCTCGTCCAGGATTTGAACTCGTGTTGCCGTGTCCAGTTCCTACGACGATAACCATTACACCACGGGCACCTCCACCAGATCCTTTTCTTATCAATTAAATTTGATTCTCACTTGGTCCACAACTAATGGCACCTGGTTCTAGACACACTTTAGTTAATACAGAAATAGGGTACCAGATCCTTTGCTAATCTATGGAATTTGATCCTCAATAGGTTCTCTGCTAATATGACCTTATGCCAGACTCAGCTTACGTAATGTGGCACCAGCTCATACTCACCCAAGGATTTATCTAAATCCATTAAAATTTTCCATTTATAAATGAATTTATTTCTGAAAATACTAATTTGAAAGACTGGTTTGGTTTGATTGTATTTTTTTGGTATATCAACCCTTGTGGGTTATTTAATGTCAAATCTTGTTTGTATGAGCATGTGTATATATATATATATATATATATATATATATATATATATATATATATATACACACACATTTGTAAGTAATATTATTTTCAAACGAAACAGACATCCTTAAAGTTAAATGGTTTCAAGCATTGCTATTTAATACCAATAATTCAATTTAATGTCAATCATTTGTTTTCACATGGTTAAATGGTTTCAAGTATAGTAAAGGCTTAAATAGTTCCAATTAATACATAGATTGGACTCTAATAGGTACTACCACTCTGGGCTGTAGAATACACCAACTGCTTCTCTGCAGAGGGGTAAGACTCTCTCAATGAGTGTCTTAGATATGACACTAAACAATCAGATGGTGAGTTTCTAGTAATGCTGGAGCTTTGGGGAATGCAGAGTACCCCTTCATTGCCATCACTCTCAGGTCCACTCAGGTTCGGGGTGGTAGCACCTGATAGGGTCCTATCTATGGGTCAAATAGAACTAAACTGTGTACTAATGCTAAACTGGATTGCTTGAAATAGAACTGTTTTGATATTGAAACTGTGTACTTAAGCTAAACTGAATTGTTGTTAAATAGAACTGTTTTTGACATTGAAACTCTACTTACATTAAACTGAATTGTTTGAAATAAAACAGTGTCGATATTTAATTGTGTGTAAACAAAACTATACTTATATTAAACTGAATTGTTTGAAATAAAATGATTTGACTAAACTGAATAGTTTGAAATAGAAATATTTTAGATAATTAAACTGTATACTTATGCTAAACTAGATTGTTTGAAATAGAACTGCTTATTTGTATAAAAATAGATTTGGCATTAAATAACCTACAAAGGTTGATATGCCATGAAACCCAAACAAACAAAAACTACCACTCTGGGTCAGAGTGGACCTGGGAGTAATGGTGATCAATAAGTACTCCACATTCCCCCAAGCTCCAGATACAGTTTAGTGTCATATCCAAGACACTCTTTGGGAGCAGTCTTCCCCTTGCCAGATACAGTCGGCATATCCTGCAGCCCCAGCTTACTGAGCAACTAATTTGTAAGAATATTTTAAAGTTAATCAACTCCTACCTCTTTTTTTAATTTTCTATATATAGACCCATTTTAACTGATAACTGACACCTAATGTAAACAAATGGATAACATACAATTTCTAAAAAAAAAAAATCTACACAGTTTTAAAAGTTGCCACTGTGCCACTGGTTTGCTACTATTACAAGGGGAGCAAGATGTCTATGCCCACAATACCTACTTGTCTGCCAAAGAACAAAAAGCTCTTTTATATCAGCGAGTAGTTAAAATCAAAAATTAATTAAAAAAAAAAAAAAAAAAAATTCTAAGCATAAGCTGTTTAAGATATCTTATCAGATTCACCAGCTTCCATGATACAGTAGTCAGGGTAGAGGATGACTTACTTAAAACCCATAGCTACCATTTCAAGATTTATTAAATGGCTTCCTAACCATAATACCATGCCCTACAATCGGGAAAGGACGCCTCAAAAATGGATTGCCTTGGATATGACACTAAATTACATCTAGTAGTGAAACTCCAGTTCTGGACATCTAGGGAGTTTGATTAGTCGGTTGTTTTGTTTTACAGCATATCAACCCTTTTTGGGTCATTTAACACTGAATTAAATTTCAAACCAGTTTAGTATAAGTATAGTTTTTGTTTACAAACAGTTAAATGTCAAAACAGTTCTATTTCAAACAATGCAGTTTAGCATAAGTACACAGCTGAGTTCCATTTAAAAACAGTTCAGTTTAGCATAAGTTCGCAGTTTAAATGTCAGTCCTATTTCAAGCAATACAGTTTAGTTCTATTTGACCCATAGATAGGACCCTATCACTCTGGGCCAGAGTGGACCTTGAAGTGATGGCAATGAAGGTGTACTCCACATTCCCCAAAACTCCAGCAATACTGGAAACTTACCATCAGATAGTTTAGTGTCATATTCAGAACATTCGTTGAGGTAGGGAGTCTTACTCCTCTGTAAAGAAGCAATCAGTGTATTCTACAGCCCCAGCTGACTGGGCAATAAGGAGTTTGAGGTACCCCTTCATTGGTATTACTCCCAGGTCTACTCTGACCTGGAATGATAGTTTGGTTTCTTTATTCTAAATAAATCTGTTTAATAATAATTCCTATCCACATAGCTGTAGGGAAAAAAAACATTTAAGAAACAACTAAACAAAAACTTGTCTAAATTTCTTAGATGAAGCTTGATAATCATTATTACTTAGAATATTCAGACTAGTGACCTCATCTTTATTGTTATAATCACAACGTTTTAGTTGATATGTCCTTCAGCCTTCTTCAGGTGTATCATGTCAAGGATAAGTGGATAAGGCGTTTGGTTGGAAGGTGCTTCTGGGTGAAATCATCTGGAAGTTGCAGGTTCAATCCCAACAACCAGTAAGAATGACAGGGAATACTTACGATAACTTAATACTTATACCTGCTCATGGTTAACAAAATTGGAACAGTCTATACCTGTGGTTTAAATAAAGGGTTCAGTTTGACATTCTGCGTGGACTCCCAAGTTCGACATGAAACACCTGAAGAAGGCCAAAGGACATATTGTCCGAAACAAATATTCTAAGTAATAATAAACAAAAATATGTAAATGTAAATATGAATACACAATGAAAACAATTCCCTAACCTCTAGGCATAATAACCCAGAACAGATTGACATGTCATTAAAACCAATTAATCAAGTCATAATACTAGAGGATTGTATGAAATATACAAGTCTGGCCGCATGATCCCTTGAATTTTGAACATAAATAAAATAAAAAATAAAAAAGGTAACACAGATTATATTCCAAATTTAATTTTACAAAAAGCAAGAACATTTGTCATTGTTTTATTTATTAGCAAGATTATATTGACCAAATGCTTACCCTCACTAGCAATATACTCCTGAAGCCTCACCCTGAAGTTAATACAAATTCTGACAGAATGAGCTCTCAGGTTTGGAACATAAATTAAAAAAAAAAAAAATGGCTACATAGATCATATTCAAAATTTAATTTTACAATAAAAAAGAACAATATTTGCTGTTTTGGTTTGGTTATTTGGCAAGACTGAGTTTTAAAAATTTTGTATTATCCAAATGCCCTCATGAGCAATACACTCTTAAAGCTTCATCCTTAAGTTCTACAGTATAAGTAAAATAAAGTTGTCTCCCTTTAGTCGAGGGTGACCCGAAGGCTCCCTTTTCAATAGCTACGACACTGAAATGTAGGGGAGGGTGCTACTCCTTTCCCTGGATTGCTTGACTTTACCCTTGATCCATATCTTATAATGCTAAATGTTAAGCAAGGAGGCATCAAGTACCATTTTTTAGGTCTTTGGTATGACTCGACCTGGGATTGAACCCAGGTCTCCTGGGCTATTGGCGAACAGTCTAACCATTATGCCAATGTCTGCAGTATAAGCACTGATAACCTACAACATTTAGGTAAACATTAGCCTAGCAAATATGTTAATTTCGCAAATAAGATCAGAGAAACATTTTTAGTTGATTTTGGAGAGTGGGTAGTCAGGTTTTATGCCATCAAATATGCTCAATTTTACAAAATATCAAAGGTTTTATTCAAACAGTTCAAAATTAGGGTCCAAGAAAACAATGATTTTTTTTTTCAGCGTATTCCAGTTTGAGTCAGATTGTTACACATATATGTGCGAATAGAATGAAATAATTTTGAAAACATCCTTGAACTGATAGAACTTAGGAATAGATTGAGTATGTTATTTAGTATATTGTCTGGGCCTTCTAATATCAAGCAGGTTGGAAAGTGGGTTATGTTTGGTGTTTTTATTTTTTTTTGTCATTCAGTAAACAATGATAAGTTTATAAATTCCAGAATGTTTTTAAGTTAGCCTCTGGGTGGGTATAGCATGAATTTTTAACGCTTTTAAGTTTGAAATTCATGGGAATTATAGAATGACTAACCTACTTCCTGTTTCTGACTGAATAAAAGCATAGATCAAAATAGAAGGATCTAAGTGTAATACCTGTACCTGTAAAAATATCGTAGTCACTTTAAAGGCTATAAAAGATTAAAATTTTTAATTAAAAAAAAACAACAAAAAAACATTTATAGTACTATAATTATAAGAGGATTTGTTACATTAGGCCCTGCCGATACCAAAGCTTGTTTATTTGGTTTCCGTTGACCAGATTTTATCTGTAACCCCTTATTCATCCATTACTTTAGAGATCTTACATCTTACATATTACTCATTGAAGAAAACTGAAACAGTGAACAGAGTTCAAATGCTGGATGAGGCTGTTTACATTTCATATAGCACTAATACCCTTGGGAAAAGTATGAATCTGACTTTTCTCCTTCCAGCTATGGGCAAATAGTAGTGCAGACTGGGCTCTTTAACCTTGGCAACGAGTCTAGAAGGAAAAGTCTGAATTCAAACCTGTTAAACTCTGCTTAAAAATAGACTTGTGCAAAGAGATTGGTAAATACATACATCTTACTTTCGACTAAATATATATTAACTATTACAGATCTGCATCATATATTACTTTATACATATTACTGATCATAACTCTTATTATTATCTTTGACTTTTTACCTGGTATCTAATACCTTTTACACATTGCCTGTTATCATTTTATTTTTTATGCATTCACCAGAGATGACTGGGCTATTAGGAGAAAAAAAGTTACAAAATTTCCCATGATGGATTTGGTTTGGTTTAGTTTTAGGACACATCAATCACTGTAGGTTATCTAATGCCAAATCCTTTTTATACATATATATTAAATATATGATTTGTAAACACATTTTTAAGCGAGCCTGAGCTCATTTTTTTTCACATAGAAATAAGTGAAACCCTTTAACTATCTAATATGAATAATTCTATTTACTATCAATCATTTGTTTGCATACAGTTTAATGTTTTTAAGTATTGCTATGTATCACTAACAATTCAATCAAACATCAGTCATTTGTTTATACACAGTTAAAAGCTCAAACAGTTCAATTTCAAACAATTCATTTTAGCATAAGTACACAGTTTTTTGTTAGCACAGTTAAATGATCAAACAGTTCTATTTTTCAAAATTCAGTTTAGCATTAGTACAAAATGTCAAACAGTTCAGTTTGACCCATAGATGGGACCCTATCAGGTGCTACCACTACAGATCGGAGAGGATCTATGAGCAACATTATTCATTCGTTCGCACACAGTTAAATGGTTTCAAGTACTACTAAATACTAATAATTCAATCTAACATTTATCAATTGTTGTTTGCATACAGATAAATGTTTTTAAATATAATAAATGATCAAATAGTTGAGACCCTCACAGATACTACTACTCTGAGTCAGAGCAGACCTTGGAGTAATGGCAATGAAGGGGTACTCTGTATTCCCCAAAGCTCCAGCATTACTGGAGCCTCACCATCAGATGGTTCAGTGTCATATACAGGGAAGTCTTACCTATCTGCAGAGGTGCAGTCAGTGTAGTTTTACAGCCCCAACTGGGCCTCCCCTGATGGAATAAGCCACTTTAGATATTGCTTCTAACATACTAATTCTGAGTGACAAAATTTAGACCAAAAACATGTCTAAATTTCTGAGATGAGAACTTATCATGAACATGTTTTGAACTATTGTCTTCATCTTTGTTGTGATAATCAATGTTTTGATTACTGTACCTTCCAGTCTTCTTCAAGTATCTTTTGTCATAGTTGATAGCTTTCCACCAATTAAGAATAGAGTAACCCCATGGATTGAACTCATACTTCCTTCTGTCCCAAGAAGCCTAGTTCTGCATACCAGCTAAAAGAAATGTAGATGGTATCACAGAAATCCAATTAACACTGATAAAGCAACTCACTACTCCTATCATTGATTTGAACAACACTATATTTATTGTTTTTTATACACTCGTAGTGTGAAGAGTTATACATTTTTTAATTTATTTTTTGATAAAGCTTTGTCAGTTACTATTACACTGTA
>CAUZXS010000334.1:0-62500 GCA_963585895.1 Sepioteuthis lessoniana | reverse complement strand
CATATCCAGAACACTTGTAGAGTCTAGGAGAAGGAAAACACTGAATTCAAACCAGCTGTATTCCACTTAAAAAATTGACCTTGTGTTGCATTCTGCTCGTGGCAGAGGGGTTGGGTAAATACATACATCTCAGATATAAGGAGAGAGAGAACTATGTGCCCCCTTAAGGTCAAATGCAAGGAACATGATAAGCCAAAGGAGAGGTGGGAAAGTCTGGTAGGATTAATTCTCTTGAGTGAGAGTAGTATACATTACCCCCACCTCATGGGATGAGATCCAAATAGTTGCATCATTACAAGTTGTAGGAGAGGAGCGGAATAGATCAGCTTATCCACGATGTAAGTTAAGCTTATATGCGTTTCAGCAGCATGTGGTTTTCTTGGACGATATAACAAAACACGTTAGCCATTACGCCATGGGATTCCCCTCCACCCTTCTCCCCATATAATAAAGAAAAAAAAATCACACCTTGTCATTACGTAAAATGTTGGAACAAACTGCACGTACAACTGGAAAAAATAGAATAACGAAGATCATAAACATTGCTACCTGGATGATTTTTTTCAAAATTGGTTTATTACCACTTTGTCTTACACTACTGGAAAAAAGAGATCATCTCTTTTCATTCAGACAGTAGATCTGATCCATTGATTTTAACTGCATGTCAACCCATCTAGAGTTATTTAATGCCTAGAGGTTAGGGAATCGCATTCATTGTACATTCATATACACATTTTTTGCATAGTTCTTAATAGATTTGGAGGGGCAGGGTGGACACAATCTTATCAAATACAAATAATTTTTAAAGAGATCTGTTTGACCCATACATGAGACCCTAACAGGAACTACAACTTTCAGGTTAGAGTGGATATGAGAGTAATGGCAATGAAGAGGTACTCCACACTCCCCAGATCTCACAATCAGATGTAGTTTAGAGTCCTAATTAGGACACTCCTTTTTTTTTTGGGGGGGAGAGATCTTACCTCTCTTCAAGGAATACAGTTGGTGTATTCTAAGCCCAATCCAACAGAGCTATAAGTAACTGTTAATCTGGTTATTTTTTATTTGAAGAAATTAGTTGGCAAATTATTCATTTGATTTTTGTTACCCCATCCAACCTCAGACAGAGGATGGAATAGTTAAATTGATAGATTCCTGGTTCTTAGAGTCTACAAAGCCATCATAGTCTTTTTTTTTTTTTTTAATTTTATAATCAAAGTCACCCTAAGATTGGCCAGCCAACCAACCACCATAGGCAAAGAGTTGAAAAATGACTAAGTAAGAACAAGGAGGTAATTCCTCTTTATGAATCCCAAGTTGTATACTGGATCCAATCTGTGTCTCCTCAAAGCCTTATTGGCACAGAGCAAGTCATTTAACAAAGATGAAAGACATCCAAAGGCACTCCAGTTTGGCAAACTGGTCTGACAGGTTGAACAAAAGGGGTATAACAGGAGAATATACTCATCTGTAACAGAATCAATGACCGTTAATGAGCAACAGAGATGGGCACTAAAAAGGCATGGAGGATATAAGGTTATTGAAGCAAACCCTCTATCTGGAACAATCCGAAGTGATAGTTATATGTTGATCTACAATCATTGCAGAAAAACTTGCCAGTCTCATTGCCCATCAGTGGCTATGCTATAGAGAAAGAACTATTTTTATTTGTAAATCCAAGCTTTATATATATATATATATATATATATATATATATATATATATAGAGAGAGAGAGAGAGAGAGAGAAGGAGAGAGAAAGATGAACATTCCTAGATAGATAATGTATACAGTGTCTATTGATGATTGGAAAATTTTTCTCTCAGATAATTACTGAGTTCAAACCTCACAATGTGCCCTTTAGTTCTGTCCTTGAATGGTACTAATCTGAGCTTAGTACAGATAGAGAGATTTCAACAAACTGAAATAGATAAATAGAAACATACCAAGATAGTTAGACAGATATATGATGACAGATCTGAAAAGACTGAGATGGATAGATAGAATTAAACAGATTGAAACAGCATAGAGAGAGAGAGAGAGAGAGTTAGAAAGAGAAATAGATTGAAACAGACAAAGATAGATGTGCTGTCCATTAATGGTTAGCTAATTTGTCTCTCAGATCATTACTGATGTAATGAGTTTGTGTTGTATAGCCGTAATACAAATATAAGCGGAAACATAATCAAACATAATTTGAACACACTTCTTTATAAATGAACACACTTCTTTATAAAAATATCTCTCTCACACTTTATTCTCGAAAGGGTTGATGTTTCTGTGGTGTTTGAGAGATGGGTGGAGAGACATATACTCAGAGAGAAAACTTCTTCCCATATCTTCTTCCAGGAGCCAGGGGGTGCCAACGCTCGCACCCCCTTGCAAGCTCATCAGAGATGCCTCTGGTCAGCTGCATGTCCCACGCTCGACTGCGATTCTCTGCACTCTGTCTAAATCTGACTGCGTGGTTCTCATCACGTTGTCTCCTTCCAGTTACACACCTGTTCGATCTAAGTGACCTGACGCGCTATCATCTTCCTGTTTACTAATCAAACTGTGACAGCTTGCCAAAGCACACAGGGTCACTAGGAACGAACCGAAAATCCATGTCATATGTTATATAACATTTGTATCTCACAATGTGCCTCATTTCTGACTAACTGCATGAACCTTAGCTTAGTATATGAAGATAGATAGATAGAAACAGATTAGGATACATACAAATATACTGAGACAGATAGAAACAGACAATGACAGAAAGATACAAAGATAGATAGAAAGAGTTGAAGAAAAACATATTGTCCATTGGTAGTTAGCAAATTTGTCTCACAGACATGGCTTCTTGTACTAGTATAGTACACCATACTCTCAGATTATTAGTGTAATGAGTTTGTACAACACAGTGTGCCCTTCACTTCTGACCTTGAACTATACTAAACTTAGCTCAGTACACACAGCAAAAGAAATATATAGGTAGATACAAATGACCTCTGATAGATATATTAGCAGAACCTTGACTTTTGCAAATTTGGTCATCTGCAGGTTTGATATCAATAGCTAATTAGGAATATATTTATATTTTCCAAACTACTACAGAAAAACAATATGCGCAGTCTAGAAAACCTTTTAAAAATGTTTAATGAGTCATATATATATATATATATATATATATATATATATGTCTGTATAATTTATTTAAGTTCCTTTTAAAAAAAAATTTTTTAAAGAGTTTTGAAAGTTTATACCAAATTATGGGAACACAGAGTTGGATAAAACAGGGTAACTGATTTAAAAAGGGAATGCTATCAATGGAAATCGCCCCCCCCCCACCGTATTCCTATGTATTCTATTTCCATTGATAGCATTCCCTTTTTAAATACATCAGTTATCTTGTTTTATCCAACTCTGCGTTCCCATATTTTCATTATGGTATAAACTTTCAAAAGTTTCAAAACTCTTTAAAAAATTTTTTTTCTCAACTCATTTAAAAAAAATACAAACACACCTTACACAAGCAAGCAGCCCCTGACGATGGCCTATAAAGGGTCCGAAAGCACTCGGGACAATTTTGGGAAATTCATCTAGCAATTCCAACCTGAAACTAAGACACTTATCAGAAAACTTGAAAGGATCTTAAATAAGTTATACAGACAAAATTTGTCTTTATTATTTAATGAAACATGCTTAAATGAATGACTGCTGCCTAACTACACACACACACACACTCACACACATATATATATATAAATGTATGTATGTATGTATAATTTTACTATTTAAGAAGGTACTTGTGGTGTCATGGTTAAAATCAAAGAAAATGGACTCAATGAGCCAAGTTCAAACAGCCGCATCCTAAACTTAAACTCAGCTCATCGAGTGCATTTCCTATGACATTAACCATTATGCGACCCTGAGTAAAACCTACACAGTCACCTAGAGCTGTAAAATATGGTAACTGCATCTACAGACTATTCACCAAATCATTATATATATATATATATATATATATATATAAAAACAGGATTTGACATTAAATAACCATGAAGGGTTGATATGCCATTAAACCAAATAATCTAACCTAATCTGAATAAAAACATTAAGTCAGTTGTTTCAGAATGCTGAATTTATATTTAACCTCTACCCCAAATTTTTACTAAACAACGTAATCATAGACATACTGATAATATCTATAACAACCCATTTATTATTAAAATCTAATCAAATGTGTTAGCTGTATCAAATATTTTCTGGATTTGCTGGTATATACTGATAATATCTATAATAACTCATCTACTTAGTTATAAAACACAATATGACATTATATATATATATATATATATATATATATATAAAGGTGGTGCAAGAGTCCCCATTTTGAAAATGGGACACCTTTTCAGTTTTAAAAAAAAAGAAGTTAAGAGATTCTTTTTTAATTAAATTTTCATTCTTGATTCTCATTGGGTGCCCCACATATGCAGAACCAAGCTAATAGTAGCAAAAGACAATTCCTGTCCCATGGGTGGTTTGTTTAGTAAAGCAAACAGCAAACTATGATAGCAATCTTGATCTCACAGGATGGCCGATATTTATGGCTCTATGCTAAACTAAATTAAACTTAACAAATTACTCATGTCCTATAGGTGGCTTGCGTAGTATAGCTATAGGCAATCAAGGCTAACGAATCATTGTTAGTAAATTTGATTCTCACTGAGTGCCCTATACTCCAAAGCTTAGTAAATGACAACATATCAATTGCAGGAGAAGATTCGAATACTTCCGGCCGTCCCACCTTAGACTCAGACAAAAGTACACGTGAAATGCCAACAAATACAGGATATTGGTTATTCACAACTTAAGAGTTGATTAAAAGTCATACTCATTATCGACAGATTTGCCTTTAGCTTTCAGGCTATTAGTTAATCATCTACTCAATATAAATCAGTCGAACATCAACTTTCATTGCTTTAACTTTTAAAATTTTGATTATTCATGAGCTTGCTTCAATAATTACTGTAAACTGCAGCATATAAGTTAATCTGCTACATAATTTGACCTCAAGATTTTTAACTCAAAATTTTGGGCTAAACTTAGACCTGCTGTATAAGTCAACTCCTAAAAATACAGTAGGCTACTGGTAGAATATCTGAAACAAGCAAATCTTATACATTACTTCACTGTTATCAAATTGTGCAGATACACAACATATCATAGTTGTCTGATTGGCTGCCTGGGTGTTGTGACATTCCAGTTTTTGTTTACAGTCTGTGTATCATTTGTTGGAAACAGTGGTAATTTACTAAGCTTTTTGCTTAGATGTGGCACAAGGCCATGAAAGGGGAATCCAATGAGACTTGAACTCACTCGTGTAGGTTTGCTAGTCAAGCTTTCTAACCATTACACCACCAGAACAGTGTGCGATATAGCATTAATATAATACTTAATTTATACTATAGTTTTATTATTTTATATTAATCTCAGTGTGAATTTGTTTAATATTTTCAACAAGCATGAATTATGGTTGGAAATGTTTGTGGCAGTAAATGATGTATATCGATTGTTACAAATACTGTTCTACTATTTCACCAGTGCGTGGTAACGGTTCAAATTTTAGCCCTGTTTTAAAAGTCAACCCCTAGTTTTGTAGAGATTTTTTCATGCTTAAAAAGTTAGCGTGTATGCCACAGTTTATGGTAAATATGCACATTTAGGAGCTTTGCAGATGTAATAGAGAGCCTCAAGCGATAGCGAGATAAAAATTGAAATAGATACAAGAGAAGTGAATGACCAGGCAGGGGAAGCTGTGCACGAGTGACTGAAATTCAAGATATTCCACTGTGTAGGAGTACCAGACAAAATCAACCATCTCTAGTTGTAGTTGCTTGTGCTGTGATCAGCAAATCAGGGTGGGTGAAGCGGAGAACCAGACCATCACAAGAAATGACCACTTCTAGAGTATGTTTGATGTTTATCGAACAGGTATCTTTGACTTCCCTCGAAAGAAAAGTGTATGTGGCCCAAGCAATAAAGGTGTCATTTGCATAAGAGTGGCAGTAACTAATCACTAACCAATCACAAGCTTTTGTTATCTCCATAAAAGCCAATGCTTTTTGAACAGTGGATGATGAAACTCCTAGCATGGGAACGAGACTGAGGCCAGATTTTTTTATCACTTTTTCTTTACATATTTGATGTTGGACTTGGAATTTTAGTTGGTTGGTCATGTTTTATAACTTATAAACCTTGTAGGTTATTTATATATATTATATCTATGTGTCTGGTTGGGTTTAATGGCATATCAATTCTTGTCGGTTATTTAATGCCAAATACTGTTTATACATATATATCATATATGATTTATATGTGAAATTTTTTGTGGGTAACATTATTTTAAAATGAGCCAGAGTTCATTTGTTTGCCCAATGGTTTTAAATATATTGTTATGGTATCATCAATATTTTCAATACATAATGGGCTCTTCCAATAAAAATTTGACTATAATCCACTCAAGTAGGTAGCAAAAAGTACACTAGAGTTAATGCCCTTCTGTTATGTTTTGACCTTTTGACCGGGCCAAAAATGCCATTCAAGGTGATGCACCGGAAGGAAGTGACACATTCTAATGGCAGTTATGAGAGGAAATCGCATGGGCAGAAATTGGCTGATGAAATGGGACGAGGTAAAAAAAATCCCATTATACTCTCATAGACTGACGCACCGGAAGAGGGTGGCCTCTGAACTGCATGACAGTTATTTCTGCTCGATGACGATCACACAGGCCATTCCAAAGATAGCGGAAGTGACACATCCCGATCACCAGATATCGGAAGAAATTGCAGAGGCATGGAGGCATGTCCATATCACCGCGTGGGAGTTTGAAGGTAATATAAGGCCGATGAATTGAACAGAAGGAGGACAGTTGAGTTCGAGTGCCAGTTGGAGATGAGGTGTGGTAGGGAAAGCCACACCTGGCCGAAGGGGCTCTCGGGAGCCTTGATTGAATTGGAGTCCAGAGGAGAACGAGAAAGACACAACGTTGCCGACCATAACTTTGGTGTCAAAATATTTCAGTTATGTTTGGTCTCCAGCTCCCTCTCACACGCAAACTTTGAGTAACCCTTTTCGAACCCTTGCAATAAAGTGAGAGGTAAAATAATGTTAAAGAAGTCTTCTTGCGTCTGTCTTTATTATTGTGTCATTATGATGCTGTAGATGAGCATATAACACTTCTAACCTGATGTTGAAATTTGCTGATTGGATGAGAAGCAGTGTGTTTAACGTAATATAAAAGAGGAATGCCGAAAGGATCAAGCATCTTTTTGAGATGACTGCACATGAGTCTCAATTCGTTAATGGCTCCCCCACAATAAAGTGACCTTGTGTCAGATCGTGGGAGGTGGGATGAATATCATGACTGTTTGCTCCTGGTAACAGATAATCAAAGGCTATAAAAGATGGTTTGGTTTAGATGTGTTTTATGGCATATCAACTCTTTTGGGTTATTTTATGCCAAATCCTGTTTATACATTGAATATTATATGATTTGTAAGCAAATAGTTTGTGGGTAACTTTATTTTTAAATGAGTTGTTAGAACTCATTTGTTTGCACACAGTTGAATGATTTCAATTTTCATTATCTAGCACTAATAATTCTATTTAATATTAGTCATTTGTTTGCACTAAGTTAATTGGTTTCAAATATTGCTATTTAACACTAATTCTATTTGATATTAATAATAATCCCTACTAAAAGATTGAACATTTCTATTTGACCCATAAATGAGATCCTAACAGGTGCTACCACTCTGCATCAGAGTAGATCAGGGAGTAAGGACAATGAAGAGATACTCCACATCCTCCAAACTCCAAGACTAGAGCCTCACCATCAGATGCAATTTAATTTCATGCCAGGACACTAAATGGTTTCAAGTATTACTATCAAACACTAATAATTCTAGTCAACATCATTCAGTCATTTGCACACAGTTAAATGGTTTCAAGTACTGCTACATAATACTAATAATTCAATCTAACATTGATCATTTATTGTTTGCACACAGATAAAATGGTTTTAAATATAATAAATGATCAAATAGTTGAGACCCTAACAGATACTACCACTCCGAGTCAGAGTGGACCTGGGAGTAATGGCAAGGAAGGGATACTTCACATTTCCCAAAGCTACAGAACTGGAGCCTCATCATCTGATGGTTAAGTGTCATATCCAAGATAATCGTGAGGGTTAGGGTGTTCTTACTGCTCAGCAGAGACGCAGTCGGCGTATTCTACAGCCCCAACCGACTGGGCTATAAAAGATGGAAACCAAACATTAAAAGAAATCAGTTTCATGAAAAGTACATCAACTGAACAGAAGACCATGAAGATTGTTTTCATAAACAAAATAGGTTTCTTCGCAATTTTAGCACCATTCAATGATCATTAACAATCTGGCTGGATACTACAAAACCACCTGAGACAAAGGGTATGAATTTTCTAAACATTAAGGTGCTTGAAAAATAATTTCATTTTACCAGAGAGGATATTAAAAAATCTAAGTAAAATTTATCTGAATATAATCGTCAAAAAATTTTCAACGTCTGCATTCCAACAAAAGCAAGAAATTGGAATGAGAGGTTTTTTTCCACGTCCTCCATACTCACCAGATTCAACACTGACAGATTTTCATTTATTTCCATCACTGAAAAATTTCGTAAGTGGCAGAAAATTTACAAGTTGAAAACAATATTTCAAACTTATTTTTTTCGGAGAAACTCCCCTATTTCTTTAAACGTACAACTGAAAATTTGTTTTCCCGTTGAGCAGCAACCGTTGAAAATTAAGGTGATTACATTTTTTTATAATAATAATCTACATAACTAACTTTTTTTCCATACTCTTTTCCATGCCAATTAAGTAAAACATAATTACTTTCTGGACACACTATTTCATGAAGCCAGAATATTCAACTACTAAATAAAAAGTTTTGCACCTCATCTGTTATTAGTTTGTTTACTGCTAAATAAAAAATAAAATAAAAAAAAGAATACTTTTCAAGTGTGCTAATTCCATAATTCGTACCAGAGGAGTTATATACATATGTGTCTGTGTGTGTGTGAAAATTTTAAAAAGCTGAAAACAGTCTTTTTGAAGAAAATCCCTCTTTATTTAATGTGGGATTGAAAATTTGCCTTCCTGCTGGGCAGCAGTCGTTGAAAATGAAGAGGGTTACATTTTTGACGATGATATTTAAATAAATCAAACTTACTGATTATACTAGCATAAAGAACGACTTCGAATTTTAGCCTCAAAAAGGTGTTTTTTATCATTTATTGTGTGCAATTGAAGACGGAAAGCTCCGACGTGTTCAAAAACGTATTTCGTATTATGAAGCCCAGTTGGCTGGGGCTGTAGAATACACAGACTGCATCCCTGCAGAGGGTTCAGAACCCCACCCTAACGAGTATCCTGGATATGACACTAAACAATCTGATGGAGAGATTCCGGGAATGCAGAGTACCCCTTTATTGTCATCGCTCCCAGGTCCACTCTGTCGGAGTGGTAGCAGCTGATAGGGTCCTATCTATGAGTCAAATAGAACTGTTTCACATTTAAAATGAGTGCAAGCAAATGACATGTTAAATTGAATTGTTAGGAATAGAACTGTTTGATCATTTATCTGTGTGTAAACAAATGGTTAATGTTTAATTGAATTAGTGATGCAGGGCAATATTTGGAACCATTTAACTTTGTTAACTGATGCTAAACTGAGTTGTTAGAAATAGAATTGTTTGATCATTTAACAGCGTGTATCTACAAAATGTGTTTTCAAATCATATATGTAATACATATGTAAAAACAGGATTTGACGTTAAATAATCAACAATTGTTCATATGCCATCAAACCAATTTTGTTTTTGAACCGAAAAACTGGTCTTAAAAAGTCGTTCATTACACGAGTATATTCAGTACTTTTTTTTATCCTCTCTGGTAAAACGTAATTACTTTCCGAACACCCTTATATATCGCAGGTTAAGTCAGAAAAAAACGAAAAAAACAACAAAAAAAAAAAAAGGCTGAATAAATCTAAAAAAGAATCAAATGAAAAATAAATAAAAATGAACAAGAGTGGAAACTTTTTTTTAAATCTTTGGTAGCAGTGGGTAGGTAGGTAGGTACATTAACCAAACCCACACAGAAAATGCAAAGTCGAAACACTGAGCTAACACCTGAAAAGGTGCCACACACTTAAAAAAAAAAAAAAACTTACCTGTGCCTTTAGGTGTCTGCCGGACGTATGTAGCAAACATCTTTACAGAGGCTTTGGCATGTTTTTCGGCAGATAAACCTTCTCGAAATTTATCTAGCATAAGATTCATTATTTCCTCATAGTCCTCATCCGTCAACTTGAATGGGCGGAGAATATTCTCAATCTGCAAGAGAGACAAAAATTTGATAAAAACAAATCACAATGAGGGGGATCTAGGGTCAATAAAAAAAACTAAGTTCAAGTTAAGAAACCCCAATCTATATGAGGATTTGATTCTTTCATGTTCGTGATATTATTCACTAAATTTAGCTTAGAAAGGTACAAGACGAAAACCATGGGGATCTGTGAAAATTAAACTCACTAACAGTGCTCTTCTAGCCTAAATTGCGAACGCAAAAGTCTCTAGATGAAGCTATCTGCATTCTTTTGCTGATACTAACAACAATTTGTATTGGAGAAGAAAAAACCGACCGCTAAATTTAAGACAGAAAAATGTTGTCTAAAACTGGAATATTAATCAGTTTTAATAAGTGATATTTTTCGAAAATAAAAAATCTTCGATTACACAACCATTACCATCACTGACCCTCACTCATCCTCTCTCTCTCTCTCATATATATATATATATATATATATAAGTAAGTTGCGCGACCCGAAAGCTATTGATTTCAACAACCTGTACAGTTTTTTATGCAAGGCCATAAGTTACTTTCTACATTCTGATGAGTATTCCTACAAAGTTTTATCAAAATCCATCCAGCCATCTTAGAGGGAAAAGCCAACAAAATTCACATCAAAAAGGCATCAATTTTAAATGTATATACGCAATTCCTTAACCTTGATTCCTTGCTTCACTGAGAATCAATAAAGAAAATAGAAAAATAAATATAAGCAAAATATAGATAAAATAGAAATATTATAGCAGTTCCTGAATACTTATTGTAATTCAGATGATCACAAAATGACGTTTTCCTGTGTAAAGAGAAAGGCAGGTTTAAATACTAATATTTGTTTCCGTAAGTTCATGTGGAACCTATCTTATAAGATAGATTTCCCAAAGCCCTAGAACGAATGTAGAAATTTCTAAGGAGAATGCTAATATTCAAAACTACAACCTGTAGTCCCCCGGCCGTTTTACAAGGACAACTACCGGTCTTCCATATAATTCTGAGAGAAAGTTCTCGTAGTGTAGTGGCTAACGTGGTGGACTGCGACATAGTGTGTAAGAGCGTTTGAATTCTAGTCACACAATTACATTCACTTTTGAACTAATATCCTTGGGAAAGGTATGAACCTCCTTACCCCCTCAGCTATGAGTTAAATAATATCCATTACTATCTTTTTACAAGGATGTCTTTGACACTGAATAACCCATGAAGGTTGATATGCCACTAAACAAAGAAGCCAAAACTGTAAATACTCTAATGTTCTTCTAAAACGATGGATTTAGCATTAAATAACTCCCAAAGATTGATATGCCATTAGACAAATAATACAAAACAAACCTCCTTACCCCTCAGCTATAAGTTGAATATATCCATCACTATCTTTTTACAAGGATGTCTTTGACATTGAATAACCCATGAAGGTTGATATGCCACTAAACAAAGAAACCAAAACTGTAAATACTCTAACTAATGTTCTTCTAAAACGATGGATTTAGCATTAAATAACTCCCGAAGATTGATATACCATTAGACAAATAACACAAAGCAAACCATGTAAGCCTTCTCCAGCCCGGCGCTCTGATCGACCTGTCGATCCAGTCTCACCGAGACGAAAAAGATGCTACCAACTCAATTCAAAGAAAATCCCGAAATAGAATTATGGAATCTAAGAAGTCCTGGTAAAATAGTAAACCATCAGAACTTTGATTCTCACTCCCTCATTCACTGAGAGATTCATTTTTCAAAGTGAGCAGACAATGCCAATTGAGTCTATTTTCTTCTATCAACAAATGAACTATTTTCACAACCTCTCACAGAACATTGTCTTTGGATTTGATATGTGATTGCAATTTCATATCCATTAAGAAGCTTCAGCTTAACCAGATCCAAGAACGAACACATGGAATCTATTTGAATCAATTAAAAAGGTACAGAATGAACCAGTAGATGCTGATGTACTCAGATTAGAAATTCTCGTGGCGTAGTGACTGAAGTACAGGACTACAACATTGTAGTATACAAGTTCGAACTCCAGTTGTGCTATTACGTTCACTTTCAAACTGATACCCTTGGGAAAGGTATGAACTCTCTTATCCACCACCAGCTATTAGTTGAATAGAGTAGCACTACTGTTCTTTTACAAGGGTGGGTTTGGAATGAAATAACCCACGAAGACTGATATGCCATTAAACAATGAAACCGAAACTCTCAATAGTATCGCTAATATTCTTCTAAAACGATGGATTTGGTATTAAATAACCCACAAAGATTGATATGCCATCAAACAGAGAACCTGAAACAGTAAATAGTCTCTACAGAGTGCGGAAACAAAATATGGAATAATTTTTAGAACGTTTTCTTTTGTCGGATTAGTCCAATTTTTGAAGGAAAAAAAATGCAATAAATCTAAATTTTCATGATTAGCTCAATTATTCAAGCATTTTTTCATTAAAATACAACCCAATATAAGTAAGTAAGAAAAGAAACGACAAAGAATCTATGATTTGCTTAACGCCGAAACCAAGCCAAAGTTTCTCTGTCTACCGTATACAAAGATAAGAAAAATTCTTTACAGAAAAAGAGCTTTTTAAGGAAAAGAAGGAATGGAGGATTGAACAAAAACGAAAAGAAGGCTTTTTAACTGCTCTCGCTATGGAGATTAAGAAGGACTCCACAACGTCAATAAGAAAGCATGCAAATGAATTGAAAGCCCATAAGAAAACTTTGGGGACAGCAATTAAACAAGATTTAAATCCAGACCATAATCCCTTTGATTACGTTATATGGGGCGCTTTAGAAAACAAATGCTACTCCTATCCAAATCTTGGTTCGCTTAAGACTGCTATTGGGGAGGAATGGAAGAAAATGTCTGAAGAATTTATTCTGAAGGCATCCAAATCGTTTGGAAAGTGTGTTGATACAATAATTGAAAAAGAAATGGTGGCCATATTGAGTAAATTGACTGTTTTATGTCTATTTTATTTTGTTTATTCTTTTTTAATTAAAATTAATCTTGTTTTATAATAGAGTCGTTTATTATTATACTAGAATGTTCCTAATTTTGTTTACGCATCCTGTACTGTTCTTCTACAAGGGTGGATTTAGAATTAAATAACCCCACGAAGGTTGATATGCCATTAAACCGAACTGAAACCAAACCAGATTAATGTTAGCTCTATCAACAAGGCTTAGAATATTTTGACTGTATCCCCTTTGATAAGGCAACCAGTCTAGAAGGAAAACTAAATTCAAACCAGCTTTACGAAAAATTGACCTTGAATTATATCCTGCCTATGGCAGAGAGGTTGGATGAATACAGACTTCCATTTATAACTCTTTCTTTGATTTTTTTTTTTATAATGCATACATGTTAGCTCCGATTTTGTCAAAAACATTTTTTATTGCCTTGATTGTTTGTGTATAACATACGTCCTTAGATATCAACTATGAACTTATGAAAAAAATATTTACACAGTATTTAGAGCAAACACATTGACATGTTCCCACAAAAATGCAACAAGATTGCAGCGAAAACAAGTTCATATTAAAAACAACAAAATTATAAACAAAGACACCTTCCAGTGGAACGACGTAAAGCACATTAGTTTGGATTATAGATATACATTTACTTTCCCGTCTTGAATATGGTGAGGCATATGGCCAAAAAAAAGTTGATATAATTCTCACCCTAAGCGTTTGATGGTTGATTGGGTTTATTGGCATATCAACCTCTATAGGTTATTTAATGCCAAAGCCTGTTTACACGTATGTACGGTTTGTAGACACATAGTTTAATCATACAATACTAAAACCACACGACTCATTTACTCGCATACGATTAAGTATTTGCAGGTATTTCTATGTGACATTAGTTTATTTAGTGATGATAGTATTTTTTTTTTGTTATTTTTTTATTATTATTTCTCACTACTATTTCTACCAACACAAGCATAATTCTATTCAGCAATAATTTGCTTTCTGTTGATTACTTTGTTGTGTTTTCAGGATTGTAACCAAGTCTATATTTTCTGGTACAACCCGGTCTCTTTCAAGAACGACAAAACATTATCCATGTGGACGTTCTCAAATAAGCCCTTCATTGTATTTGCGTGGAAACCTAAGCGTTTGAGAAGAAAAATCTAGGAAAACAATGTGGCTTATAACACAAATGATTACGCTAGAAAAAAAATGATTTAGAAAAGGCTTCTTTGGTCGTGTGCCACCTGACCGACTCCCCTTTTTTATATTTAACCAACTCCCAAGATATTTTCAGGTTATTTCTCTTTGCCTCCCAATGATAGGCAGGTTTTGACAAGGGTTGTTTTTGTTCTTAACTGAAGATTCCTCATGGGTGGACACTAACAAGTAATAACTCAAGCTCGAAACATTTCAGCCCTGTCGGCTGAGGCTGAAATACGCTGATTTTATCTTCAGAGAATTTTTAAAAAAGCGGTTTTCTGTGTATAACACTAAACTGCATCTGATAGTGAGCTCTGAGGAGTGTGGAGAATACCTTTATTGCACTCAGGTCTACTCTGACCCGGAGTGGTAGTACCTGGTAATGTCCTATTTATGGGTCAAAACCTGCTTTAAAAAATTGCATTCGAATCGTGGGAAAAACGCTTTAAAAATAACTTCACAAAAATGTAGATATAGATGTAAAATGAATGTGATTCCCTTAACCTCGAGATATAAAATTACCTTAGACGGGTTGACGTGCCGTTAAAATTTATCAACTTTAAGAAATTACACAAAAGTGTGAACCGAAAATGTACCCAATTCCACAACCACTAGGCATAAAATAACCCCAGCAGGTTAACATGCTGTTAAAGATCGATCACTCTTAAACTACCCGAAAACGTAAATATAAACATATAATGTGCACAATTCCATAAACTCTAGGCATAAATTGACTCTAGATGGGTTGACATGCCGTTAAAATCAATCACTCAATCCAAGGCATTTCTCTTTTAAGAGTGAGTACATCAAGCAGAGAACCTGACTTCAGCTTGAAAGATGAACCCCCTGAGGCTATGTTCCTTGTGCCCACTTTTAGAACAGGTGAGTTACTTAATACTATAAACAGAGAGAGTGTCTTCAAGCTAAACATCTCCAGAACAGAGACAGCAAGTCTGTATAGAATTTGATTAGGCTGACAGGCCAAGAGAGAGAGAGAGGGAGGAGGGAAACAAAAAAAAAAACAAAAAAAAAAAAAACAAGGTCAGTTAGTTCAGACAATAGATTAGGAAACCTCCTGGATAAGAACGGCCTTGTGAAACAATCCTGTCCAAGAGGGTTAATCACATTATCATAAAAAAAAAATCAGGCTAACTAGAGTATCTATGTCAGACTATGGACAAGTTTATTTTCTATTTCAAGGGTTTAATCCCCTATCAAGGTAGGTGGCTTTAATTGTACCTATTTATATACACAACTAGAAATCTATCAGTCATACTATATCTATGCTAGATGATCTGATAAATCAGTACTAACAAAATAAACCTTATTCAGATGGTGTTTACTTACCCTTTACAAGGCCTTTTTAACAGAAGACAGCCAATGGGTACATGGACAAAAATTGAGATGTTTCAGGCATTGATATTGACAGTACCTTTTTTGTGAAATAGAGAGGTACTGCTTGAAGCTGAACTGTTGAATATTGGCCATGAATAACTAAAGACACAATGCCCCGTCAGAAAGGGCTGTAGAATACACCAACTGCATCTCTGCAGAGGTGTAAGACTTCTTACCATCACAAGTGTTCTGGGTATCATGAGGCTAAAGTCCTAGAGCTTTGGGGAATGTGGAGTACTCCTTTATTGATATTACTCTGAGGTTTTCTCTGACTTTGAGTGGTAGTACCTGTTAGGGTTCTATTTACAGGTCAAATAGAACTATTTAATCATTTAACAAATGATTAATATCAAATTAACTTATTAGTACTTGGTAGCAATACTTGAAACCACTGAAGTGAGAAGTGTGTGCTAATGAGCTCTGGCTTGTTTAAAAATAAACTTACCTACAAACTATTCAAATACAAATCATATATATATAAGTAGTAAAGTTGGCGACCTTAGTTGAGGGTGATCCAAAGGCTCCCTTTTCAATAGCTACTACACAGAGGTGTCGGAAAGGTGCTACTCCATTTCCTAGATTGCTCCACTTTACCCTTGATCTTTACCTTATAATGCTGAGTGTTAAGCAAGGCAGCATCAAGTACCATTTTTGAGTCTTTGGTATGACTCGACCTGGGATTGAACCTCAGCCTTCCGGATCATTGGCGAACACTCCATTCATTAGGCCAATGGTCCGGTATATATATATATATATATATATCTTCTTATAAACAGGAATTGGAATTGAATAACCCATTAGGGTCGATATGCCATAAAACAAAACAAAACCATAGATACACATTTCATAGATTAATTGACTGATTTTAATGCTATTTCAATCCATCTAGGGTTATTTGATACTTAAAGGTTAAGAAACCTTTTTTTGGCCCCATATACCCTTTTCACCACATTTCAGAATGTCTTCCTCACCATCTTCCAAGATTATTTGACACAAAAGGTGCTTTCCAAATACCATGTCTATAATATCAAAGATCTTTTATTTTTCTATATTAGCACATAAAAATTTGCTTCGATTATTTTTATAGTTGATCATATTTACCAACCCCTCCGCTCGGGTAGGATATGACACAAAGTCAATTTGTAAGCGGAGTTTAACAGGTTTGAATTCAGAGTTGTCCTTCTCCTAGACTAGTTGCCTCACCAAGGCTGAAGAACCTAGTCTGTCCTACTATTTACCCATAGCTGTAGGGAGAATAATTGGATTCATACCTTTCCCAAGGGTATTAGTGCTATGTGAAATGCAATCAGTCTTGTCCAAGATTTGAACTCATGTCGCCGTGTCCATTTCCTACGACGATAACCATTACACCACGAGCACCTCCCTTACTTTTATAGTAGATGTTTACAAATTTAATAGCAAAGGAAAATTTTAATGGATTTTAAAACTTTAATAAATGAACATGAAAAAGTTACAAATTTATCAATCAATTTCTTTATTTAAAAAAAACTTTTTTCTAAAATTATATGTAATATATGTATATCCTGAGTGTAACTGTCTTGATTTAAATTAAAACCCTTAAATTTCATTATTTTTATATCTGGCATTTGGATCAAATAACTGTTAGGTTTAGTGGAAGTTAGTTTACGTAGGAATGTAGTTTAACAAATAAGAACATTGGTGGAAAACTGTTTGGTTTGGTTTTCTGGCATATCGATCATTGCTGTTTTTACATATATATTAAATATATGATTTGTAAACACATTTTGTAGATGCACACTGTTAAATGATCAAACAGTTTTATTTCTAACAATTCAATCTAACATAAACCATTTGTTTGCACACAGTTTAAACGGTTCTATTTGACCCATACATAGGACCCTATCAGGTGCTACCACTCTGGACCATAGTGGAACTAGGAGCAATAGCAATGAAGGGGTACTCAGCATTACTGGAGCATCACCATCAGATTTATTTGGTGTCATATCCAGGACACTCATTAGGGGTGGGGTTCTGACCCCTCTGCTGATGTGCAGTCATCTATTCTACAGCCCCAGCCAACTGGGCTGGAGAACCTTTTCATATTGAAAGGCCACATTGAAATTTATTGTCAACTACTAAGGTAGCACTCAATAAAATTTGAATATTTTTAAAATGAAATATAATATTTTGATTATTCATTAATAATTTAGTCAAAATTTAATTAATATATACTATTAAAAAAGAAATTTTAAAATTTTCCTTATTTTTTTATAACTTTTAAGATTGCTTTTTTCAAGAAAACTTTGTGATATCAGATTCCAAAGTGGACTTGCTGAATTTTAACTGATCTTTCAACAAGACTGTAGAAAGCCACCCTGGATGGTTTAGAAGGCTGCATATGGCCTTAAGGTCACAGGTCTTCCCTCATGGGCTAGAACCCTTTTCAGGAGGGACAGTAATACGAAAGACATGAATACGATTCTTCTATCAGCTATGGGTAAATAATAGGTGCTCTATTTTGGCTATCAGACTACCACCCTGACCATGTTATTTGGAGAATCTGTTTTGCCATTCTTCTATTATCAACTCATTCAAATAGTGCAACTGGTTCTTCACAAACCTTCACCACAAGAAACAAATCACCTATCTAAACAGTCTAGCAGTTCACATCTTTAACTGAACTATTACCAACTCAAACATTACGTTCATCCATAAAGCAGAGCCTAGATCAGTGGCAGGGAATATTTTATATTCAAAAGCCGAATTGAAATTTAGTCAGCCCCACTCAATAAAATTTTAGTAGGTTTTAAAAAAATCTAGTATTTGAAATTCTGTTAATAATTTAATCTAAAATGATATTACTATTAAAATTACTATTTAAAAGAAATTAAGTTACTCATTTTTTAATGAATTTTTCAAAATTGCTTTTTCCAAGAAAGATTTTTTTATGTCAGATTCTAAAGTGGAGATTCATGATTTTAATTAGTCTTTTGCGAAGGCCATGGAAGGCCACACTTAATGGTTTAGGAGGCTGAATACAGTTTTAAGGCTGAAGGTTCCCCACTCCTAGATTAGAGGTATTGGTTGAAAAATAAACTCAATCTTACTTGTACTTCAAAGGGTATAATTTTGAAACTGTACTTCTGAGATTAAACTAACTATACAGTTGAATACTGTAATTATTTGTGCTTAACACATACTTTTTTTTATCCACATTTTATGCCTAATAGTTAGGGGTACTTATTATACACAAAAACTAAATATTAACCATTTATCCAGCTCAGTGCATCACCTTATTCAGGATGGCATGACTGAATGTATATTATATCTACAATCCAAACTGACTTATGTGTAAAAATTTTAAAAAACAAACTTGTTTTATGCTGCCACAGAGAAATATCTACTGGAATATGTATCTGTTTATTTTTATTTTTTTGGTTTATGACATAACAACCACTGTAGGTTATTTAATGCCAAATCCATTTTTATACAGATAAACAGTTCTATTTCAATCAATTCAGTTTAGCATAAGTGCATAGTTTGATTGTCAAAAACATTTCTATTTCAAGCTATTCAATTTAGTCAAACAGTTCTATTTCAAAGAATTCAGTTTAGCATAAGTACGCAGTTTAAATGTGAAAACAGTTCTATTTAAAGCAATTCAGTTTAGCATAAGTACATAGTTTAGTTCTATTTGACCCATAGATAAGACCCATCAGGTGCTACCACTACAGGCCAAAGTGGAACTGGGAGTGATGGCAATAAAAGTGTACTCTGCATTCTCTAAAGCTCCAGCATTACTGGAACCTTGTTTAATGTCATAACAGGACATTTGTTGTGGGGGAGGGTCTTACCCCCTGCAGAGAAGCGGTTGTTGTATTCTACAGCCCCAGTCGACTGGGCAAGTTGATAATTTTGTTTCTCCAAGTGTCAGCTTATTTTTCACTACAAGCTTGTTGTATTTTTGTGTGAACATGTCTGTATGTTTAATCTAAATACTGCACAAAACATAAACTGTATAAATTTTCACTTTCTACCTAAAGAACCAGAAAAAAAAAAGATTGAACAAATGTTAAATCTAGCTGCTACAAATTCTATAAAGTCAATGCATATCATATACGTTTTTTTGTTTGTTTGTTCTCAAAATTTTCTAGCTTGAATTTAGGTGTGCATGATATGCACGGATAATTATGTCAGTTTTTACTTAGCCAAAACAGTAGGAGTATATCCAAACTCCAATCAAAGGTGCCAAGTTTTTGATTTTAATAGGAGGGAAGAGAGGAATATTGTGGGTGAGAAGATGAGAAAAAATATGAAATAGGGAATAAAAAGGGGGCATTCCTTTAGAGGAGAGAGAGGATCAATCAAAAGGAAGAGGGGGATAATCAAAGTTGGGTCCATTATATATGCCCCCACCATCACGATGTCATTAAAAAAAGAATTATTAGGTTAATGGGATATAACCATGAACCCAAAGTTCAAACTCTTCAGGCCACAACAGGACAGCTGATGACTAAGGATTGAATAGTACACGATTACCAAATGAAAGATAATAAAAACTGGGTGGGGATGTAAGAGTGAGAGTAAAAGAAAGAGTACAACTATCCAATTTTCTTAATTTGAAAGCACCAAGAAGAAATGATATGAATAATGATTATTATAATAGATTTAGGTTTGGGAAGAGAGGGAACAGAGAGAAGGTGGTTGACATAATTAGCGGAAACCACCTTCTGGCTTGTGGCCAAAAATGGCAGCCACTACCCGCCACTTTCATAAATAGAGAAAAAAAAATTCAAAAGCTTTCGATTATCCATTACAACCTCTCTTCAGTTGAGCATAATCTTAATAGCAGAAAAGCTGCTCTCTGATGTATTCTATGCTTTCATGACACAACTGAAGATTTAAAAAAACAATACAAAACAGAAAATAAAACGCTGAGACTGGCTCAAGAATTTGCACAGAAAATTTCAACAAACATAAATAACTAATCATTTTTGATGAACAGTTATTTTTTTCATGTAGTGGATTCTATTATTTCTTTATCTTAGTCAATTCAGATCTCTCTCAGCCAGTTCATATTTACCTATCTCTCTCAGCCTGTTCAAATCTATATCATTGTATGAGTCAAGGACCACACTAGCTCTAGCCATCAAATTTTCTATTGTTATTAATAGGACCCTGGAGCACATTTTAATCAGATTAGTTCATAGTTTAATTTACAATATAAGTACAATGATAAATACGAACCTCACTTTGTATCCATCAAGTTAGCAAAATCGAATCTTTATGTTTTTGTTTAAATTTATAGAGTAGATAAGATGAACATTTCTTAGCCATAAACTGAAGTTATGACCTTCCCCATGACCCCGTGACATTTTTTCCAATCACCTGAATAACAAGACTTAAATTTTTTTTTTAAATGTTTTATTTTAAAAAATGCATTGAAAATTATTCTAATATAAAAATCCATCGGAAATGATTTCATAATAAAAATACATTGAAATTTATACAATTATAAAAATCCAGGGGAAATGATTTTATAATAAAAATTCATTGGAAATTATTCTATTATTAAAATAAGTAGTATACAATGTCCATTAAGAGGCCAGAAACTTTAACCTCTCGGCGACATTTATTAACTTAATAAAGTATGTTTATATAGTAATTTTTCATTGGCTTAGTGGGTAGAGTGTTCACCAATGATCTAGGAGACTGGGGTTCAATCCCAGGTCGAATCATACCAAAGACTTTAAAAATAATACTTGATACCTATTAGCTTAACACTCAGCATTACAAGGTATGTATCAAGGGTAAAGCAGAGCAATCCAGGGAATGGAGTAGCACCCTCCCCTACACCTTGGTGTAGTAGTTATTGAAAAGGAAGCCTTTGAGTCGCGCTTGACTACAGTCGCCAACTTAATTTTTATACAGTAATTTTTAATGGTAGCTAACAAAAACAGAGATGGCATTTATATAAGTGTTTAAATATCCAAGACAACAGTTAACATATTAATGATATACAAGTTATACAAGTGATTTAAATAAACAAGAAACTCTTGTGACCAACTTGCTGTATAGCATGAAACTTTCATGGTTAGCTTTAAGTTTTTTAATACATTATATGATTTAAATAATAATCTCCTATTCTCCTTAGAAAAAACGATGTATATATCAAGAGTCTATAATTTTCATCATCTAACACATATGTTGACCATGATCAACTGGTAAATCTCAAAGATAGTGTGGATAGATTGTACACAGTTAAAAAAACTGCTTTTTTAAGATGTCAGCCTATCATTTGTCCTCCCTTTGACCAAAAATGTATTCCATTATATTGTGCCATATATATATATATATATATATATATATATATATATATATATATATATAAAGTATACACAGTACATATATAAATAGAGGGAGTCATCATGGTGTAGTGGCTAAAGTACTGGACAGTGACATCATCGTAAGCGAGTTCAAACGCCACGTGCACTAAATTCACTTTCAGACTAAGACCATAGAAAAAGGGTATGGACCCCCTTATCCCTCCAGCTATGTATCAAATAATTTTTTTACGAGGATGATTCTGGCGTTAACCTGTAAAGGGTGATGTCAACAAATTCAGGTAGATCATTTTGACCTGGTCATTTTAAAAGCTCAACAAGTTGAAAAAGTGTGGGAACTCTTGATCTAACAGATAAAGTTTTTTTATTGAATGTACATAAATATACGAACATATATAAATTAAACCCAACCTCTCGAGAAAAAAAAACAAAAAAAACTATTGAAGTATTTAAATCAAATGCCTCTAAAGAAATAATGCATACTGATTAGATGTTTCTCATATGTTAGATACGAATTTAAGAAAGTCATAATTATTATCTACTGGCCTTTTTGCGATTAAAAAGCTATCCGTCTCCAAAAGAGGCAATCACCAATTTAATCCATCATAATAAATGAAAGCCATTATAAAAGGAAAGTAGGATCGTCAATGTGTATTGTCATGTTCATTTCCTACTTCCAGTTGCCAGGGGAAAACCACAAAAATATGATAAATAAAAAACAGGAAAAACTTTGGAGAGCAACAACAACAAAAAAAAAAAAAGAATAAAAAGTATTAATAGAAAAAAAAACCAAAGGCAACAACAATTTTCACAGAAGTGACATCTGATGGCTAGTTGGCTAATTAGACAATACCAATTTATGTGTCGGAAGGTCAATGGACTTTGGTATAGACATAATTTCAGGGGAAGAGGCTAGATGAGCAGACAATTATAATTCATTATGGTTAAAAATATATATATAGATAAAACTGTGAAGATGTACAAATAATGGGTATTATAAATTAAAAAAAAAACAATGAGAAAAACAACTAAAGAAAAAAAGAAAAATTTGGAAAAAATTATGGTGAATCAATCTATTAACAGCCACATTCAATTCGCCACATTTCCAGTGTATAGCAGAACTGATTCTAATTATTTCTTTTTATAGTAGAATCATTTGCAATACATTTTTATAGTAAAATGATTAATTTGCAATACATTTTAATAGCAAAATAATTTCATTTGCAACACATAAAACCTAAAATCAACTGTCATCTCACCTCCTCATGCTGGCTTCATTATTAAAAGTTTTATATATTTGAAAAAATACAATCCTAAAAAAAAAAAACAATTGATGATGGTGTTTCATCTAACAATTGTATTTTTTCAAATACATGAAACTTTTAGCAATGATGCTGACATGAAGAGATGAGATAGCTATACATCGAGTACTCACATAGATTTATATGATATTCCTCATATATTCTATACATGAATAATCCACATCCACTGTCTTCGGACGCTGATTGGATATTACTTATATATATATATATATATATATATATATATATATATATTTCAAGTTACAGAAGTTAATCCCATCACAGAATAAGAAATTATTATAGCACCCCTAAGTATCATTAGCATGTCAGTTTTTATAAACACAGAC
Organism: Sepioteuthis lessoniana; assembly: GCA_963585895.1. Lineage (NCBI taxonomy): Eukaryota > Metazoa > Mollusca > Cephalopoda > Myopsida > Loliginidae > Sepioteuthis > Sepioteuthis lessoniana. The sequence goes on along the minus strand of CAUZXS010000334.1, from coordinate 38,522 downwards.
ACATTCACAAGTGTGTGTGTGTGTGTGTGTGTGTGTGTGTGTGTGTGTGTGATTGTATATATCTTCAAGTGAAGATGTTCAAGTCTTCCCATATCTGGGTCAAGTTGGTAAAGAAAAGACCCTATATTAGACCAAGCACTTTCGACCATTTTGCTGGTCATCTTTGCAGGGTTGAGCTAGATCATTTGTTGCTGTGAGTTTTATTTATATTTATTTGGAGTGATTTTATTATAATAAATTATAGATGGGGTTGGTTCATTCTGTTAGGATAGGTGGTTAATTATTAAATATGTTTAATATGCTTATACTTGAGGTGACTGCTAGTTTTTTTGTTTTTTTTATAATTATTGCTTTGAGTATTTGTAAATGGTTTTTATTGTTATTCTTATTTATGATTTTTGTATTGTTAATCAGGATCTTCCTCATACCAGAGGATTTGAATTTGTCAGTGTCTTTGTTATGCTTTGTCATTTGATGCTGTTTTATGGCACTTATGTCGGAGACGTAATAGGTAAGGAGATGAGAGAATGTGGTTGTTGTGTAACCAATGTAGGTATTAGGTGTTATGTTATTTTCTGAGAGACACTCTCAAAATGGACAAATAAATTTATACACTACATTAGTTTGAGTTAGGGGAGTTTTGGGGGAGTTTGTATTATTCTCAATGATATATATAAAAAGCTTTTTGCACTGTTTTAGAAACTTTGTTTCACTACTGACAATTTTCAGAATTATGGTCTCATGGGTTTTGTATATTTTGTTAAACCCTTTTGCTCACAGGGCAATATTTTTGTCACCAATGGTACACAAGAGGAGTGATTTTTTTGTCATTTTAAATTACAGTTTTGTCTCCCTCCCTTAACTAGAGTATTTCCATGAGTACTCATTACATTCTAATCCTAGACGAGTTCTAATCCATTTGTAAAAAATCTCATCAGAAATTATGGGAAGTATACATCTACTGAGGTGTCATTTAATCAGTTAATTCAAATCTTACATCTCTGAATTAACACTTTGTTGCAAGGATCATTTACATTGACTGGAAAGTCGTAAATACAATAAAGGATAAACAAATGTTTTGGTGAGAGGGTCGTATCACTGGGTTATGAATTATCAAAGGGCTGCATCTTTTAAAATCAATAGAATTTAGTCGCAATTCAAGTGCAAGTGTTTATATTTTTTTTTCAGAGGCTAGAACAAGCTGCAATTTCCCCATCTCTGGATTATACAATAAGGCTAGCATTTCTATGATGTAAGGAAAAATAATAAAGTCTGCTGGTATCATATGATACTACTGGGATATTCTAGATCAGTGGTAATGATGCTTGGGCCCTGAGACCATAACTGCTCTCAGAGTCAACATCTGCTTAGGACTTCATTGAAAACACACCTGTTTTTGTTTATATATATATATATATATTTATATATGTATGTGTGTGTGTGTGTATATATATATATATATATATATATTCACATACATATACAGAGGTACTTGTGGTGTAACAGCTATCATCATCAGAAATGAATACAGCAACCCAAGTTCAAACCTGGACAAGGCTGTTTGCTTTTCAAATAGTACTAATACCCTAGATATGGGCAAATAGTAGGGCAGACTGATCTCTTTAACTTGAGTATGACAACCAGTCTAGGAGAAGGAAAACTAGATTCAAACCTGTTAAACTCAGCTTAAAAAAATGAACTTGTGTCACATTGGAGGGCTTAGGTAAATACATGCACACACACACACACACATTATATATATATATATATATATATATATATATACACACTATAAGTGCTACGCAGCACTCCCCAGATGGGGGGGGACAACAATATATAAAATAAAGTAAGAAAATGTTTTCTAGAATATATTAATTTTGAATTAATATATTTACTTTGTCCACCCTATAAGGTGAGGCTGTAGAATACGCTGACTGCCCCTCTGTAGAGAGTCAATACCTTCCTCAATGACAAGTGTTCTGAGTATAACACTGAACTGCATCTGATGGTGAGGCTCCAGTCCTAGAGTGTTGCGGAATATGGAATGCCTCTTCAGTGCTATTACTACCAGGCCCACTGATCTAGACTGGTAGTACCTGTTAGGATCCCATCTCTAGGTCAAATAAACCTATTCAATCATTTACTAAGGATTATTATTATAATTAGTTATTTGAAACCATACAGCTGTATGCAAATTATTATCATAGGAAGACTTGATAAATAGAATTACTTCTGTTAAATAGTAATACTTGTAACTATTTAACTGTGTGCAAACAAATGAACTCTAACAACTCATGTAAAAGTAAAGTTACTTAGAAACTATTCACTTACAAATGAGATATAGAACAGGATTTGACATTAAATATCCCACAACAGTTGATATGCCATAAAACACCAACCAACCAACTTTATTTTTACTTAGAATTGTATCTTAGTAAACTCTATATTAAAATAAAAGTTTTGTCTCATGGCTAACTGAATAAAATGTAGATAAGAAATATACAGACAACCTTGTATAGGATTTGAACTCAGGTCACTGGTTCCATTTTCTACATAGATAACCATTATGCTAAGTGTTGCTCCAAATATTTCATCTTGGTCGTCACATAGTAAAAAATCAGCACAAGTAATTGTATTCAACTTGCAATCCCTTTCTAATTCTGATTGATTTGAGCAGCACATCAACCTGTCAAGGATTATTTTATGCTGAGAGGTTAGAGAATTGCATTCACTGAACAGTCATATTTACATTTTTTGTATACTTGTTTTTTTTAAGAGATATTTTTTTGGACCCAGTCCGATCAAATACAAATAATTTTTAAACAGATCTATTTGACCTATAGATGGGACCCTAACAGGTAATACTAATCCAGATCAGAGTGGATCTAGGAGTACTGGGAATGAAGGCATATTTTACAATCCTCAGATCTCCAACACTGGAGTCTCACAATCAGATGTAATTTAGTGTCATACTCAAGACATTTGGGTGGGGGGGTCATATTTCTCTGCGGAAGATACAGTCAGTATATTTTAAGCTTCAAGTATTATAGCTTTAAATGATTATTCTTTATACAAATAATTTGCATACAGTAATATTGAACCAAGTATTCTTCTCTGATACAAATAATTTTTCAACAGATCTATTTAACCCATAGATGGGACCCAAACAGGTGCTATCACTTTAAAAAAGAGAGGACCTGGAAGTAATCACAATGAAGGAGGGATTTCATACTCTCCAAATCTTCATAACTGGAGCCTCACCATCAGATGCAGTTTAGTATCATACCGAGAACAAGCAATCCTTTTTTGTTAAAGAAAAATTTATAAAAACATGTTTTACTAAGCAATAAACTTTTTCAAAAGACCTTTTTTCATGAAATTGGGTCAGCAATCTTAAAAGTCCCTTATAAAAGAACTTAGGGGTAACAAGAGTTGAATCTGGTTAATATTTCTGGGATTTTTTTTTTTATTGGTCTTCTTAGGGTTTTTCTTTTTTAAAGGCTTATCATTTTATGCATGTCTTTGAGAATAGTTTTCAGGATACATATTTTGATTTTTTTTTTTTTACTAAGATAAAAAGGATTGCTGCCGATGCAATTATGCATGAATTCAAACTAGCTTAAAAGAGCTGCAAACAGCCAAGTGATGTGTGCTGGGCCAACAGGTAAAATCACAGGTGGAAGAGTAGCACCTGAAGGGAGAGAAATTTTCCAAAGATTCCAGGTAAATCTGGGCTAGTCTGTTAAATAAAGGCTATAAGCAAGAAAAAAAATAAAACAATTTTTTTTTTCAATTGTTAAGTTGAAAGCATTTCATGTTAAGAGTCCTTAACAAAGTCTTTCTATTCATACGGGTAGAATAACATCCCTTGCTGATTATACTACCTCCTTTTTCTTGGGACCCTCAGCATCCAAACAAGTTGTTTTAGATATAGTTTGAATTGAAAGAAAATAGAATGTTATAATTCTCTCAGTATTAAGTAAGTACTTCTACAACCGCATGAGGATTGCTGATTAAAATCAGATTATAATTAGTCAGATTACTAAGTAAGTAAATGTATGAAATTGCTACTATATAGTTATACTTTAATAGTTTATTTTGTTTGAAAAACATGTGAGAGAAAGAGACAGAGACCAGAAAAGAGAAAGGAAAGACAGATAGAGAAAGACAAAGGAAAAGAGAGTGACAGAAGAAGGAGAGGAGGAGCGAAAAAGAAAAAGGGAGAAATAGAGAGTGAAAGAAAAAGGAGGAAAAGGGAGAGTGATAGAAGAAAGACAGAGTGACAGAGGAGAAAAGAGAGATAGCAAAAGATAGAGGGGGGAAAAAGAGAAATAGACAAAGAAGAAAAAGGAAAATGGACAAAGAGGAAAAAAAGAGAGGGGCAAAGAGGAAAAAGAGAGATAAAGAGGAAAAAAGAGAGGAAAGAGAGGGACAGAAGCAGAGGAAAAAGAATGGAGACAGAGGAAAAAGAAGGGAGAAAAAGAGAAGATAGAGAAAGAAAAAAAGGAGGGAAAGACAGAGAGGGAGGGGAGAAAAAAGACAGAGGAAAAAGCAAGTGACAGAGATAAAAAAAAAAAAAAAGAAAAGAAAGATACACACACAGAGGAATACATATAAAGAGATACAATAAGAGAAAAAAAAAAAAAAAAAAAAAAGAGAGAGAGATCTAAAGTGTTTTTCTTCATGAAACAAAATATAAATAAACTCTTGCCAAATAGATTTGATAATTTTCAAAACTGCAAATATAGATCAACAACAACAATGGAATTTCCATAATATGATAGTACGATTTAGAATAAAAGTCAAAGAATTAATCTTTTAAATACTGGAGAAAAAAAAAAACTTGTGGCTTGTCCATTCAAATTTATCTTTATTTTTCAAGATCTCCACTTGAAAAATATTTATCTTCATTCTGACAATTCTGTCCTTATCATTGAAAAAAAAATCCTTACATCTTGCAATGTCCCAGCTGGAAATGAAGTTAAAGGTTTGTTATGATAAGAATATGCGATCCTTGTAAAAAAAACAAAAAAAAACAACTTGTCTTATTTTCTTTGAATGGCCAACTAGGTTTTCAATGCCAAAAAAGTTCTAAGTGGATTGTGCCACAGTAAAATAAATGCACTTAAGGAAAGGTAATCCCTAACGGGATCAAGATAAAAGAATATATTTCCAAAGTTCCATTCAAAAAGATATCGGCACATTTTGGTACTTTGAAACTATTATACATTACAAAGAAACAAATTCAATCATCATCATCATTATTATTACTGTTATTCTACTCCTTGCAAGTTTTACACACCAGTTGACCTTGTGTTGCGTCCTGCCCATCACGGGGGGGGGGGGTGTTAAATACAACCATACATATAGAGAAATTCAAAGATACTTGTAGTGCAACTGTTATCGTCAATGGCTACCAGAGTTCAAATGCTGGAGGAGGTTGTTTGCATTTCATATAGTGCTAATAAACTTGGGAAAGGTATAAATCCTACAATTCTCTATCATTTATGGGTAAATAGTAGGACGCAACTGACTCTTTGACTTTTGAAGAGAAACTCATCTAAGAGAAGGAAAACTCTGAATTCAATACTGTTAAACTCCACTAAAAAAAAAAAAAATGGACCTTGTATTGCATCCTGCATGTGTGGAAGGTTTGGACAAATGCATATATACCAAAAGTTTTAAATCTTGCAGATGTGGAAAAAAATGGTGATTATAAGTTCTCTAGGCATTCATTATCAATCATATCCCAATGATGTTACAAAAATACAAACATTTAAACTAAAGAAAAAAAATGCTTCCTTGGTTCTGATACCACTCTACCACTGCATTTTTATTTGGCACTCCTCTTGGAATTTTTCAAGGCGTAATTGCCCACCAGAAATCACAGGTGGGCAAATATACCTTCTTTGATGAAATCTGCCTTAAACTCAGTATGGCTGGAAGTGAAAGAAACAGTTTAATTTCTGTTGATTTTTAAAGTGCTAATCTCAAAGACTTAATTTTGAATTTGGTGGTAAAATATTTTGAATAAACAGTACAATTCAAATCAAATAACTCAAATGAGAAATTCTATATTTTTTTAAAAGAATTCCTAGGCTGACTGCTTTGTGACTAAACTGACAAGAGCAAGAATGGTTATAGGTCTTTGAATATTAGTTTCAGAAGAAAGGGACAAAAGCCAAAATAGGAAGGGAACCTGCAACCTTCTAAACCATCAAGGCATTCTATGGTTGTGTCAAAAGTCTAATTGCACCCCTTCATTATGTAGAGAAGAATCAAGCAGCAGAGGTAGGCTTCATATCTTGTTGGCACCAAGCAAATTCTCTCGTTGAAAAGAGTGCATTTATGAAAATTTCCAGCATGAATAATAAATAGCAACTCATCTACAGATAAAAGCCAATGCTGCTATTAACCAACAAAATGAAATTTGGTTTGGTTTCTTTGTTTAATGGCTTATCAACCCTTGTGGGTTATTTAATGCCAAAATAATCCTTGTAATAGAACAGCAGGGATACTATTTAACCCATAGCTGAGGAGATAAAGAGATTCATACCTTTCCCAAGTATATTAGTCCAAAAGTGAAAATAGTAGCACGACTGGAGTTTGAACTTACTTACTTACTTCAAGGCTGAAACTCCTCCTCCAACAAAGAGAGAAAAATTCATTGTTAGAATGCAGGACAAAGTCAGTTTGAGTAGATTCAAAAATTTATTTAAAACTAAAATGCTGTATACCAAGGTTTATTATAGCAAATGTGGCCTTTAAATATGAAAAGGTTTTCCGCCCCTGATAATTCATAGCTTTATTCCTTGATCTCTTCCCCATCACTACTTGTATTAATACCAAGGGATTAAAATGAAACTTTTAAGAAAGTGTTTTTAATATTCATTTTAAAAAAAAACCTATCTGATTATTAGCAACCATTTTGTGAAAAAATATAAGCAAACAACGCAAAATAAAAAATTTGGATAACATTTCCTCCACCACAAGATCAATTTGTGTTGAAGGCTGAGCATAGTTCAAATTACTTTTGTCTAATAAAGTTGAATTTTATTCTGACTCATCAGAACAGACAGGTATCTCAAGGACAAATTAACGAGGAAGAATTCACCAATATAAAATACCTTCACAGTATGGAGAGCAGAACAAAAACAAATTGACCCCAATTAAAGGGTTCAGTTTAAAATTCTAACATGGTTACATGAGAGATTCATGAAGAAAGTAGGAGTGGACAATGGCCAAAACATGGTAACTATAATAACAACCAAGATTATGATACTAATCTTAGTAAGCCAGTGAATGAAGATAATCTCTCATCTCAGAAATTCAGATGGGAAGGAGGATACAATCAGTTTCTTTAAATTCAATCTGATTTTATTAAAAGAATGTGGGGAAAATTTATTTTTACACACACTTAAAGAATGAAAAAAGGCATTGATTTTTTTTCACAAGAAAAGTACAAAGCTGATTTGGGAGACACACAGCATTCTAAAGCATCAAGTTTGGCTTGCCATGACCTTATTGAAAGACCAATTAAAATTACACACCTCTGTTTTAGAATATGATATCACAAAGCTTTCTTGGGAGGGAAAAATATTTAAAAATTAAAAATTAAATTTTTCATTTCTTTTAAGTATTAAATAAAATTTGAACAAAGTTATTGACTAAAAATTCAAACTTTAAATTTTCTTGTAAACATACCAAAAATTTGAATTCAGCCTTCTTAATAGTCAAGAAATTTCAATATGGCTTCTAAATATTGAAAATATCCCAGATTGCATTAAAGCATAGATTTACAATTTGATCCCTTCCCCATGAATAATTGTATTACTTCATTAAAATTTTACTATTTTTCTATTTTACAATACACTAAACTAATCCATTTAACCAATTTAAGTAAATATTGTAAAAATCAAAATAAGCCAATACTAACAAGACTTGAACCTGCACCACAGGAACTCATCTGAAATGGACAACCTCTTAACCAATTTGGCCACTGACACTACAAAGTCATGTAGGCCTATCATCTATACTCATTCTTTCCTTTCAGTTATATTCTTTTCTTTTTTTTCAATGACGGTGTTCAGAGATGCATGTTGTAGGAAATACATAACAAAGTTGTTTGCATTTTACTTTGTGTTAATGCCCTTGGTAAAGACATGAATCCATCTCTTCTCAACCCAGCTATGGGTTAAATAATAAAGCAGACTGGACTCTCTAGTCAAAGTCAGACTGGATTAAAAATGTATTTGGAAAATCTTTGGTACACCGGTACCCATTCTTTTATCAATTCATCCAAAAAGTGTGGGGCTGGTCCTACAAAAGCTTACACCATTGTAAACAAAAATCACTAGTCAGTTCACATCTTCAACTGAACTGTTGGGCACTCATGTATCGTGTGCAATGAGAGAGCTACAACTATTGTTCATTTACAATCTAGTAGTAACGTAATTATTTGTCTATAAGATGCAATATTTTTACAGATTTTTCAGCCCAAAAGTTAACTGTGCATATACACAAGAACATAATCAACTTTTCTTTTGACCACATGTCTCACCATATTTGGGACAGGATACCTCAAAAGTAAGTTATATCTATAGTCAAAACTAATGTGTTTTATGCCATTACAGAGAAACATATTCCAGCAGATGTTTCTCTGTAATTGTTTATAATTTTGTTTCTACTAACGTGAATTTATTTTGCCACAAGCTTGTTGCATTCTTTGTGTAAACAAGTCCATGTGTTTGCGCTAAATACTGTATAAATTTTGTGTTTTACGACATCATGTAAACTATAGAAATTCTTATTTTTAATCAGTACAAACTTATAAAAAGTTGGAAAAAAAAATGCTAAATTTAGCTGCTACAAATTCATATTACAATATTATACACAAGAACCCTCCGCTCAGAAATTCATAGTCCAAAGTTAGGTGTATATGTTATACATAAATCATAACGGTAATAATTACCCTCAGTTGTCTTAAGCTTTTAACTTAAATCTAAAAAGAATTGCAATAAATAGCAATGAAATAAGGTGATAAAAAGATATTTTTCTTAAAATGAGTAAAAAAAAAAAAAAAAAGAAAAGAAAATTCAAGATATGGTGAAGTGAACCATTGTAATTCCACAAGGAAAATATCATTTTTTAATATTCAAAAATTGAGTATTTATTCAAGTATTGTAGAGTTCAAATAAGGAAGCAGATAAAGTGGTACTTAAGTGGAGGTTCGATTTACAACATAAATTTAAAGCAAAACTGGATCCTTCCAGTCCATTTTATGCCAAAAGCGAGTTATTAGTATGGAAGCCTAAAAAGAACAAAAAGACTTATCTTTATTCAACTCAGTAGGAATTCATATTGTTACAGAAACCCAGCTGGCTTTGTTGGGAGGGCTTAAAATATGCTAACTAAATACCCAGCAGAGGGATAAGATAAGATGCCTTGCCTCCCCAAAAATGGGATGTCCTGGGTATGACACTTAACTGCATCTGGTGGGGAGATTGGAGTTTAGCAGGTGTGGAGTCACCCCCTTCATAGACAGTATTCCAAGGTTCATTCTGACCAGGAGTGATATCATTTATAGGTTAAATAGATCTGTTTGAAGATTATTTTTATTAGATAGAAATACTTGATATCAATGCAACAGTGTGCAAATTATTTAAATTAGATAAAAACACTTGATATTATCCAATGATGTGCAAATAATTTGCATTAGATAAGAATACTTGATATCATAACTGTACAAAAAAAACTTAAGAAACCACTTCAGAAAAAATGGAAATCTCTGCAATTTCCTAAGCTCTAGGCATAAAATAATCTCAGATGTGTTGACATGCCATTAAAATCAATCAATTATACAAGCAATCAAACTTAGCACTAATACTAGGTTATCATCTCAATTGGTAATGACAAACAAAATAGCCACTAAAAATTTGCTCAGTGAAATATAATCTTTTGAGTCTTTCTTTAATTTAAAAAAAAAAAAAAAATGCAATTTTTTTTTTCTTTTAAAAGCTTCTATACTTGCATAAAGACAGATACAAAATGAATTCTAAAAGTTCACCTAACCTAATCTTAACCCTAATAAAAATACATATAATTGTCTCCCAAAGTTTAAATATGCACCAAAAAAATCCAAAGAAAATCTTCCCTGACCCTTGACCAAACAGGTTTTTGTTTTGATTTTTTTTTTTTTTGTTTTGTTGACACCATTCAAATTTAAAACTTACAAGTGTGATATAAACTCCTAAGTGATGAGATTTAGAACACTCACCTGTAGTAACTCCAGGCTGACCCCGCCTTCAGAGAAGGGAAAGGGACAAGCCTTGCCAGGGGGTGTACAGGAGTGGCGGGATGGGAAGAAAAGCGAGAGAAAACATGAGCCATGCAACTTGCCTTCATGGTCCGGACCTTGAGCGGCCATTTGATGGTCAAGTCACAGGCACGAGGTGTCCGTGGAGACAGGTAGGAGAGGCAAGTGCCCATCTTTTGTTGTACAAGAAGAAAGAGGGGTGCCAGAGAAAAAAAAGAAAGAAAGACTTGCTGGCAACTTTTTTTTTTTTTTCCTTTCTCTCTTCCCTTTTTGTTTCAATTAAGATATTCAGAAAAAAAATACAGTTCAATATTGGCTTTTTGTTTCCTCTTCCTCTTTGAGACTAAGTTCTTGGACAGCTAAAGATGAAACGACAGTACTTTACAAAAGTTCCAAATTGAATGTGTATTCCGGAAGGGACCGGTCAGATTTATGTAGCCAGGAAAAAATTTTTGGCACCACTTTTTAGGTGAGGGAAAGAGAGGGTGGATTTTCGGAAATTCATAAAGCTGTTTGTTTTGCTGGTAAAGACTATGTATTTGAGTCTGTTGACTTTACCACAGACCTGAAAGGTACTGGGTGGGTGTATAGATGGGAGTGATTGTGGTAAAAAGGAAAAGGAAGAGAGGGAGTTTAGTGACAGAAAGAAAGAGTGAAAAACACAGGAATATAAAATATATAAAATAAACATAAAAAATTAAATGATAATTCCAATCCTGTCTTTTTCCAATTGTTGTCATAGTTCAGAGTGTGGAATAACTTTGGCAAAATGACACTCCCTCTTCCCTTCCTCCTTTTGGTCGTTCTTGGATAACTGCCTGAGAAGCATATTTACCAAATTATAGACACAATATTGAAAGAGAAGAGAAGACAAAACTTAGCAGCAGTCATTTGAATAAAATAAACTAAAAAAAAACAGAGAAATAGAAAGCAAATAGTTGGAAATTTACAAAAACCTAAATTTTTATATCTAAAAACTTCCAGTCAATTAAACTTTTATGGAAAAAAAAAAAGGTTATAATAAGGGACCATATGTAGCCTTCAAATAACTAAGGCGAGTCAAAAGTTTTGCAATATTTTGGTAACATAAAGCACAATTCAGCAGCTTCGGATGCTTTTCCCAAGGTTGTGAAGGTGACAAACCACACAGGATTGTGAGTTGTTGAGTTCGCCTGATACTCTCCGAGTGCTACTCACCAAATTTGCTTCAATGACTCACTACACAGTCTTGAAATTCAAAGTTTTAGGTCTACCTAACTTTGCTTGATTGTCAAGTTTCTTACAACCCAAAGTAAATTTCTTAAAATATCTGGTTACTGTACTCTGATCAACTGTACTTTTACTTTTCATACAACAAATATCTTCATTGCTTCCATGCTTCCTAGTTTAAACTCATAAGTTCCTTAATTAGACTACATTGCATGTTTTTATCTGTGCAGATTTCAAATCATACAACGGAGTGAAGCAATGCACAATGTATCAATCAGCACACCAATCACAACAATGATACTACTAACTACAGCCGGTACCATCCACAGTTAGAACTGTTTCACTCATGTAATATATATGTTAAAAACTAGCATGTACTACCAAAATACTGCAAAACATTTGACTCACCCTAGAATATCTCAAACCCCGGAAGTAGAACCATTTTCATAATCAATAGTTTCCTTAGACTTGGGCATATAATTAGAAGTTAATTTATTCTATTTTTTAAAATTCCCATTGAATTTTTTTGTGCTAGTTCACATACTCCAAACCATTTTGATAAATAAAGAGTTTCCCTTGGAGTCTATTAGCTATATTCATTGAAAGTGAGTACCCACTTCATTTTTAAGCATATTGAACTTTTTGTACTACTTATATACACCCAGCCATTTACTGCAATGTGCATATTCATTTTGATAAATAAAACGTCTTCCAAGCAGCCTATTAGCTATATTAATTGAAAGAGAGTATCTAACACAAAAAAAATAAATGGACACTTGATAAAAAAATTTTTTCAATTTTTAAAAAATTATTTTTATACAACTTGAAATTTTTTAACTAGTTAACATACTTGCAGACATTTTTGATTGATCAAGTTGGTTTCTTTGACTAATGGCATATCAACCTTCATAGGTTATTTAATGCGAAAGCCATCCTTGTAGATTAACATTTTCGGAGGTACATGGTGTAACAGTTTTCAATGGAAATGGACTCAACAGAGATCAAATTCTAGATGAAGCTGTTTGCATTTCGATTTCCACTAATTCCCTTGAAAATAGTATGAATCCACTTCTCCTCCCACCAGTAAATAATTAGGCAGACTGGGTTCTTTGGCCTTGGTTAGGCAACTGGTATAGAAGAAAGAAAACTCTAAATTCAAATTAGCAATACTGTGCTGAAAAATTGACTTTGTGTTGCATCCAGCCCATGGTAGAGGGGTTGGGTAAATACATACTCCCAGATTTATTCTTACAAAAACATTCATTTCTATAAATAAAGGGTCACTCTAGCAGCCTTATATCTTAATTTCAGTTGAACATTATAACTGGAAGAAATTATGTCCACTTTGGGTCTGCTTCCCCAAGACATACTGTCTCTTCTGAACCCTTAAGTTAGTTGAAATTTTATGGCATATCAACCCTTGTGGGTCATTTCAGGCCAGATCCTGTTCATTTATATAATGATTTATAAGCTAAGAGTTTGTAGGTAAATACATTTTTAAACAAGTTGTTCGACCTCATTGGTTTACACCTAGTTAAATGGTTTCAGATATTCCTATCTAACACTAATAATTCTATTTATTAAGTATTTCAATTGAATATGAATAATTTGCACACAGTCGTATAGTTTCAAATAACTAATAATATTAATCCTTAGTAAAAGATTGAACAGTTCTATTTGACCCATAGATAGGACCCCAACAAGTACTACCACTATGGCTCAGAGTGGACCCGCAAGTCATTACAATAAAGGGATACTCTACATTCCCCAAATTTCAAGGACTGAAGCTTCACCATCAGATACAGCTTAATGTCATATCCAGGACACTCATTGAGGAAGAGTCTTGCCCCTCTGCAGAGGTGTGGTTGGCATATTCTACAGCTCCAGCCAACAGGCAGTCCTACTCTACAAGATGCACCTCTGAAATAACAAGACTGAGCTCTTGTAAGTCAAAATCATCATATATAATGATGAGCAGGCAATCATGAATAAACTCAAAGTTTCTAGCTGGAGCTGTAGAATAAACTGACTGCATCTCTGCAGAGGAGTAAAACCTGTCCCCAATGAGTATCTTGGATATGACATTAAACAATCAGATGGTGAGGCTCCAATAATATTGAAGCTTTGGAGAATCTATGGGTCAAATAGAACTGTTTCACACTTACATTGACACCAAACAAATGACCAATGCTAAATTAAATTATTTGAAATAGAAGTGATCATTTAACTGAGTGTAAAGAAATGACTGATGTTTAATTGAATTGTTAGTGATACGTAGCAATAATTAGGCTAAACTAAATTGTTCAAAATAAAACTGTTTGATCATTTAACCATGAACATCTACAAAATGTGTTCAAATCATATTTCTGATATATATGTAAAAACAGGATTTAGCATGAAATAACCGCCAATAGTTGATATGCCATAAAACCAAACCAAACTAAAACATCTGAAAGTTTCAATCAACCCATGTCTCCAGTTTGTTGCTAGGCTACTTCAAGTAGGGGACTTTGAAAGGGTCTACTAGAAAAAATAATCATATGATACAACAAATCAAAATTTTCAGTAAAAACTAAGTAAAAGGCTACCAAATCTTTTGATATGCCGACTGAAATTAGCACACGTTTAAGAGATTTCTATAAAGGTTGTAGAGGAATGTTTGGTGGATAAATGTTGCTTCCTCTCAAGAATAAATAAAGCAATTATCTAATATTAACAACATTTCATTCCCCAAGCAAACAAAACAAAAGAATACAAAGAGAATAAAAAAGTATGTAGAAATATCATTATAGTACATACACGTATGTAAAAAGAGATATGAAAGTTTGTAAGAGACTTACATACTTGAGGAAAGTTTCTTATTTATTGCTAGTGTGGAATTAGATATGTCAGGGGATGAGAATCAGGTTTTGATTCTAAGGCATTCTGTGGGGGAAAAAGAGGATGAGATTTTCATGACTCTTTATATATTGCTTTGACAATGCCCTCTAGTGTTAATTAGCAGAAATCATTTGGTAAACAAGAGAAGTAATAACATAAGATATCAAAGATGACAAGCCTTGTGGTTTCAGTTTGGTTTCTTTTGTTTAATGGTATATCAACTTTCATTGGTTATTGAATGCCAAAACTATCCTTATAGACAAACAGCAATGATACTATTCAATGCATAGCTGGAGAGAATAGGGGTTTCATGCCTTTCAAAAAGGTATTAGTCCAAAAGTGAACATAATAGTGCAATTGGAGTTTGAACTCACTCACTTTGAGGCCATAGTCTAGCACTTTAGTCATTATACCATAGGGACTCCCCACTACTGAGCCTTGTGGATATCCAAGCACATCAAGAACATCTTTTAAAAATAACTGTAGAATGGTCTCTGTCAACAGAGAGACAACAAAGATGATCATATTTGATATCTTCTCAGCCTTCACAAAATCTCTTGCGCCATTCAAACACATGTATAATGCCTTATTCTTGAAAAATTTCAGTTGATAATGAAAAAAGATTTGGTAGCTATTTTGTGCAAAACTTTCAAATTGATACATTTTTAAAACCTATTATGTCTTATCAGAAAAATATATCAACTTCAAGTATTACTGAACCAACCTAACCCCTATCAACAGAATGATACTGGATCAATTTTTAAATAAAGTATTACTAGTTTGAAGGCATGCTTAGGGTATTGGTTATTGTTTTAGGAAAGGTAATCAGCAACCAGACTTCAAATCCTGGACTAGGCTGATTGCATTTCATTTGATTGAATCCATCAGTTCTCCTCTCAGCTATAGGTAAATAATAGAACTGACTGGGTTCTTAAACCTTGGTTAGGAAACCTCTACCAAATAAAATATGAGAAAAAGTTAACTTTTATCTAAGCCAAAAGATTTTATTCTTTCTAGTGGAACATTATACCATCAAAATGGCTATTATTAGGTATTATTCATAACCAAACTCTACAACATGGAAACTGAAAACAAAAACAAATACATAACTGACCAAGAATAAGTACACCCCTTATATATATATATATATATATATATATATGAACGGCTCATTGGCCTAGTGGGTAGAGTGTTCACCAATGGTTCGGGAGACCTGGGTTCAATCCCAGGTCACGTCATACCAAAGACTTTAAAAATGGCACCTGATACCTCCTTGCTTAACACTCAGCAATATAAGGTACGTATTAAGGATAAAGTGGAGCAATCCAGGGAAAGGAGTAGCCCCTCCAACTTTTATTTTTGATTACAGATGTTTATAAGAGAATTAACTTTTTATAGAAAATTGTTAGTGAAGGTACTGATTGAATGGCATGTCAAACTGTTGGGTGGAATTTTATGCCAAGTGGTTAGGGAATTGAGTACATTGTACGTCTATATATTTTTTGTGCAGTTTCTTAAGATTTTTGCACACCATAATATGATATAAGGTATTTTCATCTAATACAAATAATTAGCAAACAGATCTATTTGACCCATAGATAGAACCCTAACAGGTACTACCACTTCAGGTGAGAAGGGACCAGGGAATAAAAGCAATGAAGGGATACTCCACATTACCCAAGGCTCCAGAACTGGAGTCTTACCACCAGGTGCAGTTTAGTATTATACCCAGAACTTTTTTTTGGGGGGTGGGGTACTCCTTTACAAGGGAAACAGCATATTCTGAGCTCCACCAACAGGGTTATAGTATGGGTGTAGGATTAATTGTACGCAACACTGAGTGAGTGTGTGTGTGTGTGTATACCTAAATATTTACATGCATATATTAAAAACATTTCCCATTGTGTCACTTTTCTGTTGCTGTCTCTTTCGATCTCTCATACACGAGTGATTATATATATATATATATATATATATATATATATATATATATATATATATACACACATACATACATACATACATACATACGCACACACATTGGTCTCGTAGGTAGAGTGTTCACCAATGGCCCAGGAAACCGGGGTTCAATCCCAGGTACAGTCATATCAAAGACTCAAAAAATGATACTTGATACTTCCTTGTTTAACACTCAGCACTATAAGGTACGTATCAAGGGTAAATTGGAGCAATACAGGGAAAGAAGTCATGCCCTCCCTTATACCTCGGTGTTTACCAACTTTTATATATATATATATATATATATACACACACACACATAGTGCATTCAATAGGTTTTCAGACTTTTTTGTACAGGCATTTAAAATTGTCATAGACTCTTGAAAATTCAGTATCTTATTGCTATACATCTTATGAGATGACACACCAATTTTTATGATTTCAGGTTCAAATGAACAGCTACAGCAGCAATTGGAATACACCTTACTAAAGCCTGATTGTCACAGCTGGTGAATTTCAAAAATGCAATCTGGACATGAGGACACTTTAGAAGAATGATATGCAATAAAATTCTGTTTTAAACTTGGAAAAAATGCCACAGAAATGTACGGAATGCTTCAGAATGTTTTTGGATCATCTTGCATGAATCGAGCATCAGTTTTTGAGTAGCATAAGAGATTCAAGGAAGGCACGCAGTCTGTGAGGGATGATGAGAGGTGTGGAAGGAGTAAGGAAGTCAATACACCAGAGTTGATTGGCCAAAGGGTTAGGGTGAGAGTTACTATGTTGAGGTTTTAAGGGAGTTTAGGAAGAGATTCCGTCAGAAGAGGCCAGCACTCTTTAAAGCAGGTCAGTGGCATTTCCAGCAGGACAATGCACCAGTCCACAACTCCATCCTTGTCACAGACTATTTGACCAAGATGGGCATCAAGACAGTTCCTCAGCCTCCCTGTAGTCCAGACCTTGCTCTCTGTGACTTTTGCTTATTCCCCAAGCTCAGAGGTTGTCGTTATGAGACAATTGAGGAGATGAAATAGGCTGTGACGAAGGTCATTGACACGCTCACACAAGAGTACTTCCATGGGGCCTTCCAGAAGTTGTTGGAACAGTACAACAAGTGCAATGCAGCTGGAGGAGATTACTTTGAAGGGGACTAGAGTTTCATGTGTGTACTATCAATAAAAGTGCCCATACGAAAAAAGTCTGGAAACTTATTTAATTATCCTCGTGTGTATATATATATATATATATATATATATATATATATGTTTGTTTGTTTGGTTTTATGGTATATCAACCTTTGTAGGTTATTTAACACCAAATCCATTTTTATGTAAATAATCTGTTCTATTTAAAACAATTCAGTTTAGCATAAGTTCACAGTTTAATGGTCAAAAACATTTCCATTTCTAACCATTCAAGCAGTTGTATGTAACAATTCGGTTAAGTGTAAATACAGTTTTAATGTCAAAAAACAGTTCTATTTCAAATAATTCAGTTAAGCATAAGCACGCAGTTTAAATGTAAGTACGGTTTAATCGTAAAAGTCATTTCTATTTCAAACTATTCAGTTTTACCCAAACAATTCATTTTAGCATAAGCATGCTGTTAATTCTATTTAACCCATAGATAGGACCCTTATCAGGTGCTACCACTCCGGGCCAGAGTGGACCTGGGAGCAATGGCAATGAAGGAGTACTCTACATTCCCCAAAGATCCAGCATTGCTGGAACCTCACCATCAGATTGTTTAGTGTCATATACCAGGACACTCGTTAGAGGGGGTCTTACCCCTCTGCAGAGGTGCAGTCAGTGTATTCTACAGCCCCAGCTGACTGGGCAAATATAAGATGTCACAATGTGTTTTTACATCAGGAGATAAGAAGCAAGGAAAAAATTTGTGCTTTATTTATTTCTTAAAGAAGGGAATTAATTTCATGAGCCTATTTGATATCTACAAACCAATATTAGTAGGAGTACAAGCTTGCCACAAATGTACTACTAGAAGAATAATAATAGTAGTAGTAGTAGTAGTAATAGTAGAAGAATGTAATAATAATAACATGGAAAAAAGCTGTAATACATTAATAATAATAATAATAATAATAATAATAATTCCTAATTATAAGTCTTGGGCAGACTGGAGGAATTTTTGGCACAATGCAAAACAGGGTATGCGAGGAAGGGGGAGAGTAATTAATTGACCAAACCTAAAAATAAAAGAACAAACAAAAACAAAATATTAGCCAACTAGTTGCGCATATCAAGAAAGAAAAAAAATTGTTTATATAGCACAATCCCAGGTAATTCCGAATTGAGTGTTGGCAAGGGAAGTAAATTGATTATTAGTGCATGTAAACAGTGTAATTATTTTTTTCTTTATTATTGTCAGAAGCGTTCAAGAGATAAAACAAAAGGAAACAGTAAGGATAAAATGTACAAGATATAGTTTGTGGATCTTCTGTCTGTTTGTTTTGGTTTTTTGTTTGGGTTTTTTTGTTTCACTTTGTTTTTTTACAAGAACTTCTACAAACTAACAAATCCTTATATATTGATAAAAAGAATTTTTTTTAAGTTTCAAAAATTGCTTTTAACAATAATTCAGATAGTGTCACATAACTCTCTCAACTTTTTTACAGACAAAAAGATCAAAGCAAAACCAAGTATCAATTAGATCAGTACAACTGTGGTCCCATCAATGTTTTGTGAAGTCTACCTTCTTTCATTTTTAATGAGGGGCACTCAGCAGCTAAGAGACTGAACTTCAATATAAAGGGACCCCAAGGTGACTTGCTTATGAACTCCATGATCATTCCAGTTGTGGACAAGATCTTACGACCTTGCATCTGTCTGGACTATATAGATCAGACCCAGAAGGAGATTGTGGCACCAAGGCTACTCATAGCCACGATATACTCTTTCAGGCAACATTCAGTGGCTCCTTTCTTTAGATGGCGTGTCTCAAGTTTGGTTTGCAAAGGACTTCCATGAAATGAAGGAGTCTTCAATGATCACTTTTCCTCATTACTGCTCACATTAGTTGGGAGAGAGAAGAGTTTACAAAAGTCTTCAAATGCAAATGCAAAAATGTAAATTGCTTAATTGACAGCATATTTACACATAGTATAAATACAAGAAAATTAAAACCGAAGAGATTCTAAAAGGAATTCAGTCAATTCTGTTGACTAGTTGAAGTACTTATTTCAGTGTTTCCCAAAGAGTTTCATACCACACCCCACCAGAAGTTATGAAAAGTGGTGACTAAAATCATTTCCCAAGGACACAGTGGGCTTCATTGGTCATTTCATGGATGCTTGGAGTGAACATTACAAATTTGTCAAAAAATATGATAAACCATATAATGAGTACATAATTCATGGGCCAGGATTTCAACTGGAATCCATTTATAATCTTTAAATAGGCTTATGTTGGAAAGAATTTAATATTTATCAGACTTTTGACATAAAATCACAAAAAAAATTACTACACAAGGTCATCTAAAACCAGATTTTAGAGGAATATTAAAATCACATCATTCATCATCCTCATCATGTCGTGCTGCAGGCACGGATATCCCTGACCCTCTCTCACCACTTCTCCCTATCGTTCATCACCTCTGGTAGGTTTTCAGGGCCACATCCCGTATCCTCACATAGCTGCTGTATGTAGGTTCGAGCTGCTTTTGCCTGGCCATATGTGGGGGTTCATAAGAGTACATCACTTATGAGCTCGTCCCTGCTTCTCCAGCAGTGTCCTGCATATCTGGTTCATCTAACTTGGCTAGTTTTTGTGATGGGAGGCAGGTGGCTGTATAGTTGGTGCCTTGTGGGGTGTTGCCACCAGGACTTGTTCAATATTGCTCGCAGCATTCTTGTGTAATTGCCGTCTAGCTTCTTCTCCAGCGTCCAGTAGTGCATCCATACATCAGTATCGATACGACCGCTGCCTAGAAGAAACTGCGTTTCATTTTATCGGTCAGGTCTGATTTCCATATGATCGATAGCCAAGAATGGCTTCTATGGATGAGAATAAAAACAGCCATCGAAAGATAACCAAAATCACATAGTAATATCAAACTAAATGAAATGAATATACACAATTTAACTGGGAATTTGGCTTCTAACAATCAAATTATTCTTGTCATATACCTGATATTTATACAGGAAATAAACTTGAATAACAAAAGATCAGCAATTTAAAGAAAGTTTTGATCGTGAACATTTTCTAAATAGCCAAGCAGAACTGAATGAAATAACTTTAAAGAGATAACATGTAAGTCTTTATTTTAGAATATATATGAGTAGTATATTCTACCTTGGAATTTTCATATTTTACATATACAAAAAATATTTCAGCATTTTTTAGGGTTTTTATCAAAAAATTTACTTACAAAAAGTAATATTTAACTGAAATAGCCATGAAAAATATATTACTAAACTTTTCAGTCAAAAAAATCCAAACATTTCTGGAAACCATAAGAGTATATTTTGTTTTAAATTAGCATATACTTAAGCTAGAAAGCCATTTTCTTGACAGCACCACAATTCTAATAATAAATTTTCATGCACAAATTTTAACATTAATTCAACAATATTTCATCTTCAAAACAATGTCTTTTCAACAAAAAATGATAAAAACAAAATTTTAAAAAAAAAGTATGTTCACACAAAAATTCCAAATTCAGAATATGCACATGTCCTGTTAAACTCACAATCTTAAAAATAATCAATGTCAATGTGAAGAGGAGTGCAAGAAATCGCAATCAAAAAGTCTTAAATAATCAGTTCATAATGATACTGAACCTCTCTTTATATTCATAACCAAATCTTCATTTGTTTATTTTTTTTTAGACAGTAGAAAGTACACATCTAGCTGAAAATTTCTTAGTTAAAAATCAGGCACTTGTGGCATAATAGTGACCATCATAGAAAACAAATTTGGGTAAACAAATTCAAATCTTGGATAAGGCTGTTTGCATTTTGCATAGCACTATTTTATTTGTATCTGATAATCATTTGCTTGCACACAGTTATATAATATCAAGTATTCCTATCTAATACAGATAATAATTTATGTACAATTGTATGGTTTCAAGTATTCCTATCCAATATAAGTAATCTTTAAACAGATTTATATGACTCATACATGGAAACCTAACAAATAGTACCACTCCAGGTCAGAGTGGACATGAGAACAATGGTAACAGACAGGTGACAACATATTTCTCAGAAAACCATAACCTCAATCCTTTTCTTTTTTGTGGAGGAGGCATGTCTTACTTTTCCACCGGACATGGAATCAATATATCTTAGGGACACACCTAATGGCAATATACACTATATCTATATTGTTGGTTGGTTGGTTGTTTGGGTTTTATGGCATATCAACCTTTGTAGGTTATTAAATGCCAAATCCATTTTATACAAATAATCAGTTCTATTTCAAGCAATTCAGTTTAGGCTTGGTTTCTTTGTTTAATCGCATCTCAACCTTCATGGGTTATTTAATGCTGAAGTCATTCTTCTAGAATAACAGCAGTGATGTGATTTAACCCATAGCTGGGAGGATAAGAGAGCTCATACCTTTCCCAAGGGTATTTGTCCGAAAGTGAATGTAATAGCGCGACCAGAGTTCAAACTTGCTCTAGTTGGTTTCAGAAGTCTAGTTGAAGAGGAATCAACCTATTAAGCGCTACTCAACTCACTTAACTTGCAAAATGAACTGACGGATGTTCACCAGTCAGACATCAGCAAAATGCTGCCTTTTTCCACTTCAAACTTAGTCTCTTTTATGTTCATCAAATCTCGCCACTTCAAGTAGGCTTATCTCGTTCTCCTCCATAAAACAAGTCACACCTCTTGCATCCTTTTCTTCTTCTGGTTTCCACGTGCCAGTAGCAGAGAGAACCCACCTTCTGTTTCTTCGAGGTAAGATTGTTCGTGGCATTACTACTACACTTGCTTACTACAATTCTGCAGTCTATCACTTTAACCATTACAACTCCCAATTCAGTTTAGTATGAATACAAAGTTTAATTGTCAAAAACATTTCTATTTCAAGTTCTTCAGTTTAGCCAAACAGTCCTCATTCAAACAATTCAGTTAAGTATAAGTGCAGTTTTTGTCCACACACAGTTAAATGTCAAAACAGTTCTATTTCAAACAATTCAGTTTAGCATAAGTACACAGTTTAGTTCTATTTGACTCATAGATAGGGGTACTTCGCATTCCTCAAAGCACAAGCATTACTGTAGCCTCACCATCAGATGGTTTAGTGTCATATACAGGACACTTATTGGGCGAGTCTTGCCCCTCTGCAGAGATGCAGCCAGCGTATTCTACAGCCCCAGCTGACTGGGCAATATATTTTTTGTGTAGTTGATTATTAAGAGCTTTTTTGCACAGTTACATGATATAATGTATCCTCATTCTAATAGAAATCATTTGCACATAATTGTATGGTTTCAAGTATTCCTATCTAATAAAAGTAATTATTTCTATCTAATGATATTCATTTGTTTGTACCTAAGTATAAGGCTTCCAGTAACTGATAATAATCCTTAGTAAGCAATTAGAGGTTCAAGTATCTATTCTTAATACAAATCATTTACAATTATATGGTATCAAGTATTCGGATTCAAAAATAAAAATTTTCAAAAAAATCTATTTGACCCTAATAGGTGCTATCACTCTGGATCAGAGCAGACTTAGGAATAAGACAATGATGTCATACTCCACACTTCCCTGATCTCTAAAAGTGTAGCCTCACCATCAGATGCTACATAGTGTCATACCCAAGACACCCTTGAAGGTGACCTCATGGTGTAATGGTTAAAGCAATGGACTGTGAAATCATAGTAAGTGAGTTCGTACTCCAGTCGCACTATTTCATTCACTTTGGGGCAAATACTCTTGGGAAAGATATTAACCCCCTTATCCTTGCAGCTATGGGTTAAATAGTACTACTCCTGTTCTTCTAGGAGAATGGCTTTGGCATTAAATAACCTACAAAGATTGATATGCCATTAAACAAAGAAACCAAACCAAACCAAACCAGGACAACCTCTTTTTTGGGGAGGAAAGATGTCTTACCTCTCTGCAGAGATGCAGTTGGCATATTCTAGGCCCTAACTAAAGGGCACACCAAATGGTTATATATACAGGGTTTTTCAAAAAATCTGGTATCATTTGAAACCTACAGAGTGTATCAGACAAATTGGTATTTCATAATCTAATAATTTGACTAATTCCCATTGAAATGATCACCAAATTTAACAGAAACAACTTAAAATTCAACGTTTTATGTTTTTTTTCCTTCCTTTTCAGCAATAGGAATGCCATTCACTGCAAAAGAAAAAGTGTTGAAACATTAAACCTATAATTTGGAGTTGTTTCTACACATGCTGTTAAAATTTGAGATCATTTGAACAAGAATTGGTCAGGTTATTAGATTACGAAATGATATGAATTTTCCTGAAACACCCTGTACAATGGATTTTCCAACACTCCTGTTGTATAGAAATTAAAAAGATTTCTTTTATAAATTTTAATTGGGTCAATTGTCGACTACTTATAGAATTAAGAGAAATTAAATGTCAATAAAGCTTTTGAGTAATCTTGGATTTTGGAATGGTCAACTAATCATTTCCCTTGTAAGATAAAACATTAGAAGTGAACTTTTTTTGTGGGGAGGTATAGCACCAGGTTATGTGAGGGCACCTAATTAAAATTAACATACATTGGAATGGCAGGGAGCCCAAAGGAGAGACAGAGGAGCAAGAAAAGAAATAAAGAAAGTGGGCAATTAGCGATAACTTACATTTCACTTGGTATGGCTATGCTTTTTCTTCACAGAAAATATTTACTTTACCTGTAAAGAGTTCCCAGTTGGTGAGATATCATTTTTTTTTAATTAAGGTAAAGAAAAAATTGAACTACAGTTTACAATATTTTTATGAACAGCTCTTTTTTTTCTCAGGGTCATCTATATGCCAAAGACAAGATACTGAATGTTCTCCATGAATCTAAGAATTTTTGAGGAAAAAATCTCTTGGTAACTCAACAAATTCTAGCATTAACACATCAATGCATAAAACAAATACTTTTTGATTCATTAACTAGTTGAATGGATTAATGAATTGGTTAGTTTTATGGCATGTCAACACTTGTTGGGTTATTTAATACCAAAGTCAGTCTTTTTTTCCCTAAGCAATTATATGGTTTCAATTAACTATTGCCATTTAATAATAAGCATTTGTTTGCACCATACTAATAATTTGCACCAGCTCGAACATACATACAGCAGCTATGTGAGGATACGAGATGTAGCCCTGAAGACCTGCCAGAGGCGATGAATGATAGGGAGAAGTGGCGAGAGAGGGTCAGGGATATCCTTGCTATCGGTACGACATGATGATGATGATATGCTTTCAAGTATTCCTATCTCATACTAATAATTTCCAAACAGATCTATTTGACTCGTAAATAGAACTGAACAGGTACTACCACTCCACTTAAGAGTGGATCAATGACATAAAAGGAGTACTCTAATCTACACTCCACTGCACCTCACCACCAGATGTGGTTTAGCGTTATCCCCAGAATCCTTTTGGTTGGATAAAATGATTTTTGGGAAGGAGAGAGTTTCAGACCATATAAGGGCACCTGATTAAAACTAACATACATTAGAATGGCAGAGAGTCTAAAGGGGAAGCAAAGGGAAAAGAGAGAGAAAGAAACTGGCCAATTAAAGATAGCCAACATTTTTCTTGGAACAACTACAGAGGATATAATTAGTGTACTTTAAGGGCATCTTGGCTATGAGGCAGAAACCCCTAAGAAAACCTTTCATTGACTAACAACAAGATAAAAAAATGAAAAAATAAAAACACCAGAACTAAAAAGAATTTTGGGGTTTATTTTTGTTAGGCTTTTTTTCTTGAATCTTAAAGACATACATGGAATAACAATTTTGATATCACTAAAAGAAACTGTTCAGATTTAAAAAGAATTAAACAAAAAAATAAATATAGAAAAGATAAATGAAGAAAAAAAAATTTTTTTTAGATCCTAAAAAGAAAAGGCCTGCCCTCATAACACAAAATACACAAGTTAGAAAAGCAGACAAGGATGGAAGAAAAGAATACAATCAATGGCTTTGATCTTGTTCTTTACCGACAACCTGGCTTGCAACATGAAGAGTGCAACTAATCAATATGTAATGAGCTGGAAGGTGAAAAGCAAAAACTGAAAGTTGATGAAAGAGAGAGAGAGGGGAAAAAGAGAGAGAGAGAGAGATGTAGGCTGAGGGAGAGAGAGAGAGATGTAGGCTGAGGGAGAGAGAGAGAGATGTAGGCTGAGGGAGAGAGAGTGTCAGTTTAGTGCATCGTCTAAAAGCAGTCCCAATGAAACAAGTTCTTTAGCACATTGGGCAAACTGCCAGCTATTTGACTCTTAGAGAAAGATTCGAACCTGGGAAACTCCAAGGAAACACTAAAATTCTGAGAAGTAACTGGAAGTGAAATGATAACATCCATATTTTGTATGAGCCTTTTTCAAATACTTCTAATGAGAGAGAAAAGAGAGATAGAAAAAGTGGAGGAAAAGAGAAAAAAGAGGGTGAAAGAAAGAGAAAAGGTTTGGGTTGGTTCCATTGTTTAATGGCATATTAACCTTTGTAGGTTATTTAATGCCAAAGCCATTCTCCCAGAAGAACAGTAGTGGTACTATTTAACCCATAGCTAGGAGGATAAGGGGGTTCATACCTTTCCCAAAGGTATTTGCTCGAAAGTGAACATAATAGCGCAACTGGAATATGAACATGCTTACTATGATTCCGCAGTCCATCACTTTAACCATTACACCATGAGGACACCCCCAAAGAGAAAAGAAGATGGAAAAAGAGGGGTGAAAGAAAGAGAAAAGAAGGTGGAAAATGAGAGGAAGAAAGAGTGAAAATTGGTTTGGGTTCTTTGCATATAAACCTTTGTGGGTCACTTAAAGCCAAAGCAGTGATACCATTTAATCCATAGCTGGGTGGATAAGGAGGAGTCACTTTTCTCAAGGGAATTAGTCTGAAAATTGATACTAAACTGGAGTTCAAATTTTAGCCATTATGCCACAGGGACTGCCCAAGAGAGAGAAAAGAGGGTAAATAGAAAGAGAGAGAGAAAAAAAAAGATGCTAGAGAGATAGAGAGAGGAAACCAAAAGAGAAAAAAGTATGGGGAACAAGGACAAGAGAAAAACAAGGAAGAGAAGTGAGAAGGGGGGAAAAGGAAATAAGGGGAGAGAAAGAAGAGAGAAAGTAAGGGGAGAGGAGAAAAAGAGAAAGGGTAAGAGATTGGAAGAGAGAAAAGGAGAGCAGAGGAAAGAGAGAAGAGAAGAGGGGAAGGTGAAGAAAGAATGAGAAAATAAGGGAGAGGAGAGAGAAAAAAGTGAGAGTAAGGAGGAGAGAGAAAGACAATGAAAGAAGGAAAAAAAGAAGCAGAGATAAAAGAGGGCAAAGAGAAATAAAAAGAAGGAGAGAAAGCAAAGAGAAAGGAGAAGAAGGAGGGAGATGTGAAGAGGAGAGTGGAGAGAGAAAGAGAAGAAAGAAAACGACAAGAACGAAGTAATAAGGGTGTTTTATACAATGACAAATGACAATTATATCAGAAAGCAAAAAAGGAAAATACAAAGAAAAATCCAGTCTAACCACAAACAATGGCTCAAATGATTGAAAGGCGTGGGGAAGATAAAAATAAAAAATATTTACAGTAAAAACATCTGTGAAAAAAAAATGATAATCTATCGACAATTATTTAAGTTATCATATTTGTCTTTCACTGTATAAGACGCAGTTGTTTTTTGGTTTGGCTTTATGGCACATCAACCCTTGCAACTTATTTCATGCCAAATCCCATTTATACATATATATTAGATATGTATGATTTGTAAACACATTTTGTTGCTAACATCTTTAAACAAGCCTAAGCTCATTTTTTGCACACAGTTAAATAATTCCAAGTATTGCTATCTAATATGAAAAATTCTATTCACGGTTAATCATTTGTTTGCACACAGTTAAATGGTTTCAAGTATTGGTATGTAACAGTAACAATTTAACATCAGTCATTTATTTGCACACATTTAAATAGATATACATAATATGTAAGAGATTAGCTTGGAGATAATTTTATTTTTAAATGAATTAGAACAAATTTGCTTGCACACAAGTATTACTATTGTTTCTAAACAAATCAATGATTTCAATTATTGCTATCTAACACTAATAATTCAATTCAATATTAATCATTAGTTTGAACACAGTAAAGTGGTTACAAATATTGTTACTTAACACTAATTATTTGATTCACCATTAATAATTTGTTTGCACACAGTTAAATGGTTCAAAATATTGCTATGTATCACTAACATTTCAATTAAACATCAGTCGTTTGCTTACACACAGTTAAATTATCAAACCATTCTATTTCTAACAACTCAATTTAGCATAAGTAATTTTTTTGCACACAGTTTATATGTCAAACAGTTCTATTTGACCCATAGATAGGTCCCTATCAGGTGCTACCACTCCAAGCCAAAGTGGGCCGGGTAGTGATAACAATGAAGTGGTATCCCGCATTCCCCAAAGCTCCAGCATTACTCCTTCTAGAGCTTCACCATCAGGTTGTTTAGTATCATATCCAGGACACTTGTTGGATGGGGTCTTACTCCTCTGCAGAGATGCAGTCGGTGTATTCTATAGCCCCAGCCAACTGGGCTAACTTTTTTTTTTTTTTCTAAGAAAACAAATCCAAGATCAAATAAATTTCTAAAAAAAGATAAAATAAAATTTAAAAATCAACTACAAAATGTTTTTTTTTTTTTCATTTAAAAAGATGCAACTGTATAATATTTATGAAAAAACAGCAAGAGAATTTTTACCCCTGCCCATTTTTTTTTCTTTGTAGAGAGAGAAAGAATAATATCTTATTCCATGAGGAAAAAAAAAGGTAAAAAATTGAAGAAACTGTGGGGAAAAAAAAAGAACCAATTTTAAAAATGTTATAAACCAAAAATAGTTTATATAGAGGTCAGTCCTCCAACAGCAATTCTGAAAGTGAGGAAGAGATACATAGGGAGAAATCTGAACATTTTTGGAGGTGGACAATTTCAACAGTGTGTGTGGAATTTGAATATCCTGGGGAGGAGGGGGTACAATTTGAATACTCTGGGAGGGGATCAATTTGAACCTTTTGAGAGTGGGGGTGATTTGAACATTTTGGTGGTGGATGCAATTGGAGCAAAGAGCATTTTATGTCTTAGAACTGAATTTGGTTATAGCTTAACTAATTACTTCTAAAAATCTTCAGATGTATTAAGATTGTTTAATAAACAAGATTTCTTTTTTGTACAAATTGTACATTAATTATAACCATTACCTTAGTATTCCCATTTAAACCAGAAAAAGAAGGAGGAAATGTCTGGTTTGCTGAATAGGGTGGGAAGGGGACATTAAATTTGTAAGAGGCGAGGGTATTAAATTTTATTTAATTGTCAAGGCATTGCATGAAGTAAACCAAGTTAGGAACCACTGGCTTCTTTTCTCTTCCAAGAAAAAAAAAAATGGGTTCGACTCAACTGTTAAAGATTGAAAACCTGGAAGCTCGATATTCCACTCAAAGTCACGAGAAGACTAAGATCAAAAGAAGGAATGGGGTAGGAGTTAAGAGTCATCAAGTTTGAACCCATGAGTACTATTCACTTACTTGTAAAATATTCAATATTCTAAATATTAGCCAGATGAATTTGTACTAAGACTACTAACATACTTGTAAAATCTTTGATAAAGAAGTTTTAAAAAAATGCTGCAATAAATGGTGTAAGATATGGAATAGATGCTTCACCAAACCCATGAGAAATTTTTAATACCTCATCCCTTGTTACACTTTGAAAGCTAAGTAGGTAAACAGCTACCATACTGTGATGCGAGATGAACTTAAATGCTAATAGCCACTTTGGCGGTAAAGAGAAGTATAGAGTGTGTGGCTGTCTCTGAAAAGAGCTATGTATGGTAGCAGCAGTAGTTATAGCAGTCGCAGTTGTATTAGTAACAGCAGCAGGAGAGAGGAAAAAAAGAAGAGGAGGAGAACAAGCAAAAAGACAGAGAGGAGGAATTCAAGTTCCAATATATTTATGTCTCATTGCAGCTCAGAGAGAGAGAGAGAAAGATGAACCGATTCAATAAAAATGCTAATACGATAATATTAATCAAAAAGGTCAGACTAACTAACGAGTTTCAGCTGAATAAGAGAACACGCAGGACATTGGCTAGATATCAAGAGACAGAAAAGGAAAACACAAAAGAAAGAAGTTTATATTACGTATACATACCAAGAAGACTGATGGAGATATTTCCCCAAAACAAGTCTGTCACAAGGCTATAATTGTAATGCACTCAACTCACTAGCAGTCTTACAATACTTATAGGGTGAGTCAAAGGTTTTGCAATATTTTGGTAAGTGCTTAGTTAGAGTATGTATATCACATAACCAAAGCAGTTCAAGCTGTGGTATATACCCTATATGATTAATAGTATTTTGGTAGTTGGTGTGCTGACATAATGTGCATTGCTTCACTCAATGTGTAATTAGAAAACATGCAACATTGTCTAATTCAGGAACTTATGCTTTAGGAGTTCAAACTAGACTATAATGCTTCGGAAACAACCAAAAACATCATTGAGAAAAAGATGAGGGCTCATTTGATCACAGTACAATAAGTAGTTGTTTTAAGAACTTTCGCTCAGGTTGCAAGAACCTCAATGATTAAGCATACTCAGGATACCCTCCTTTTTTTGGTGGGGAATCTTAGACTTCTGAAGGGGATACAGTCAAGCCATGCTAAGCTCTGCTAACCAGGCTAAGAGAATGAAGTGTTTACTTTTTAAAAATGATTGTGAAGTCATATTTTTGTACCATAAATGGTTGGTTGTGTTTTATAGCATATCAACCGTTGTAGGTTATTCAAAGCCAAGTCCTCTTTATACGTACATACATTAAATACCCGATTTGTAAATGAACAGTTTATAGGCAACATTTTAAAACAAGTCAGAGCTCATTTATTTGCAGACAGTTAAATGTTTTGAAGAATTGATATCTAACAGTAATAATTCTATAAAACATAAGTCATTTGTTTGCATTTTTAAATGGTTTCAAGTATAGGAATTTCTATTTGACCGATAGATGGATCCTCAGTAAGCACTACAACTCTGGGTCAGAGTGGACTTGTGAGTAATGGCAATGAAGTGTTTGGTTTGGTTTAATGACATATAAACCATGGTAGGTTACTTTATGCAAAATCCTCTTTATACATATATACTAAATATATATGATTCATAAACACATTTAGTTAATAACACTTTTAAATGAGCCTAAGCTCATACTTTTATACATAGTTAAAGGGTTCCAAATATTGCTCTGTATCATTAACATTTCAATTTGTTTACACACAGTTAAATGTAAAAACACTTCTATTTCAAAGAATTCAGTATAGCATAAGTCATTCATTTGCATTCAGTTTAAATGTCAAACAATTCTATTTAACCCATAGATAGTACTATCAGGTGCAAACATTCCAGGCCAGAGTGAACCTACGAGTGATGGCAATAAAGGGGTACATCGCATTCCTCAAAGCTCCAGCATTACTGGAGTCACACCATCAGATTGTTTAATGTCATA
Source organism: Sepioteuthis lessoniana (assembly GCA_963585895.1). Taxonomy (NCBI): domain Eukaryota; kingdom Metazoa; phylum Mollusca; class Cephalopoda; order Myopsida; family Loliginidae; genus Sepioteuthis; species Sepioteuthis lessoniana. The sequence goes on along the minus strand of CAUZXS010000334.1, from coordinate 7,439 downwards.
ATCAGGACACTCGGGGGGGGGAGGGGTTTACACCTCTGCAGAGATGCAATTGGTGTATTCTACAGCCCCAGCTGACTGGAACCACACCATCAGATGCAATTTAGTATTATACCCAAGACACTATATAATTGGAGACCATAATTGTTAAATTGATGTAGGTATAAAATAACCCAATAAGAGTTGACATACCATAAAACCAACCAACCACTAACTGGTTGGTTGGGTTTTATGGCATATCAACCTTTGTAGGTTGTTTAACACCAAATCCATTTTCATGAAAATAGTTCTATTTCAAACAATTCAGTTTAGCATAAGTAGGCAGTTTAAATGTAAGTACAGTTTAATTGTGAAAAACATTTCTATTTCAAACTATTCAGTTTAGTATGAGTACAGATTTTTTTTTACACACAGTTAAATGTCAAAACAGTTCTATATTAAATAATTCAGTTTTGTGGAAGTACAGTTTCAATGTGAAAAAACAGTTCCATTTCCAACAATTCCGTTTAGCATAGGCACACGGTTTAAATGTAAGTAAAGTAAAAAGTAAAGTTAGCGACCATAGTCGAGGGTAACCCGAAGGCTCCCTTTTCGATAGCTACTACACCAAGGTGTAGGGGAGGGCGCTACTCCATTTCCAGGATTGCTCCACTTTACCCTTGAACCGTACCTTATAATGCTGAGTGTTAAGCAAGGTGGTATCAAGTTCCATTTTTAAAGTCTTTGGTATGACTCGACCTGGGATTGAACCCAGGTCTCCCGGGCCATTGGCGAACACTCTAACCGCTGGTTACATAGTTTATTTTTTGGTCAAAAAGTTCTAATTCAGATAACTCAGTTTAAATGTAAGTATGGTTTAATCCTCAAGAATATTTCTATTTCAAGCTATTCAGTTTAGTCAATTAAGTTTAGCAGTTAGTTTTATTTAACCCATAGATAGGGTCCTATCAGGTGCTACCATACCAGGCCAGAGTGGACCTGGGAGCAATGGCAATGAAGGGGTTCTTACCCTTCTGCAGAGGTGCAGTCAGTGTATTCTACAGCCCCAGCCGACTGGGTAATAACTGTTTAGGACAAAGTCAGGTTCATTGAGCATTTTAGAAGAATCACAATGCAAAATCTCCATTCTTATAATATCAATAAAAAAAGATAAATATCAACACATGTTTATGTGGAAAAGTATTGACTGAAGCTGTATTTACAGAAGGACATTAAAGAATTCAAAAATGAATTTGAGCTCCTTGATCAATTTTCAACCAAACTTAACCCACTACATTTAAAACACTTCTTGAGGTCAAAGGAGTTCATTTTCTAAGTTATATCAAGATTAGTCCAGTAGCCTAGAAGTCCACAGTAACAAACAAGCATACAAATATTTATATACAAAGGTCATTCAATTAATAATAAATAAGGTGACTTTTGAATTTTAACCAAGTTGGCAATAGTGTAACATAGTCATACATGAATATGGGAAATGTACATAACATATATACATAGAACATAGGAATCCCAAAATACGAAAAACATGTAAGGACTTTAGTTCAGGTACGAAACCTTTTATTACCTTTGAGTTAAAGGTTTCGACATAAGGAAGAGAGATGCACTTTCCATCTGCCCCCCATCTCATGTGGCACCCGTAGCGCGCAAATTCATCTGGCTTCTGCGAGCCCCGAAAGTCAACCCTTTTCGTTCAGTGTCTAGTTCTCAACTCATAGCTTTTTCAAATCTCCCAAAATCCTCCCCGTGCGCTTCCAGTGCATGACGTCATTCACATCCACTGGTCAGCCTTTCTATCTGGGATTTTTATTTTGACATCTGTGAACGACACATCCTCCCCGCGTGCGCATCAACACCTGCGCTCAAGTGTGCACCTAACTAACCCATATACTGAGCCAAAAGGTTCTCAGCCTAACTAAACCCAAAGGCAAGATATATAAAACGAAATCCCTCAGCCATTATATTATAATAGGAAGCACTGTTTACAGTTGTATATTTTTCAAGTAATCAATACCAATGGGTCTTTTCATGTCCAGGAAAAGTGTGAACATCACTTTTTTTACTGACCACTACACCCCAAAATTTTCCTTTATTAGAGAGCCAGTGTGTTCCATCTCCATCGATTGTCTTTCTGATTTAGTCTTGTAGTGGCAAATCCATGTTTAGCCAATTTATTATCTTGTTTCAGCTAAAATATGATTCTCCATACACATCCCACATTCTTCAGTAAATTTCACATGGTTTGCACTTCTCAGCCACCAAAAATTTGATGACAGATCTCTGTTCAAGACTGTTTGATTTGCTGCCATTTTGAAGAACTTCAAAAGAAAATTTTTTGTGAAATTAAGGTTGTTGTTTGGAATTGTTTTATCACAAAAACTAAGTTTATATTTATGGAAAAATATTCTGGAAAAAAAAAAAAAAAGGAAAAAGGGAAAAAATTATTTTACAAACACTTTAGCGATTACACCGTGGGGAACTCCCCCTACACACACACCTATACTGGGACTTGCAAATATCCATGCACATCAAGAACATTTTTTAAAAATAATTGTAGAATGGTCTGTCAAAAAAGATAAGACTTTTAGGATGAGAAATAAAAATGTGTGTGTGTGTGTGTGTGTGCATTATTCATGAGTAGAGTAAGACAAATACTAGGATACCCAAAGTTTATACCAGTTATAATTGTTATATATATATATATATATATATATGCTTGAATATAAATTTTGTCACTTCTTATATATAAAATTGATATTACAATTGTTTTCAAATGCCAATTACCATGAAGCTTAATTATCAGTACTAAATATTATCAATGAATTGGCACTGGTATGTCACTATGGCTGACGAAAAGGAGTGCAGACTAGTCAAAGATTTTTCCTTTCTTATTAAATAAAAATAATCAATTAGCAGTGAAGAGACTTGACATTATCTCTGCTAAACAGACATTTTGTTTGTTTATATTTGATTAAAAATTATAATGAAATTAGTAGGTCCTGGATATGGTATTAAACTGTGTCTCATCCAGAGGTTACAGTTCCAAAGCACTGAAGAATATGGTTTCATCTCTTTGTTGCTCTTACTTCCAGGTCCATTCTGCCCAAGAGTTGGAGTAATTGTTCAGGTTCTATCTACGGGTCAAATAGATCTGGTTAAAAATTATTAGTATATCTTTACTTTGGTTTGATTTTATTGCATATCAACCATTGTTAGTTATCTAATTTCAAATCCTGTTTTTACATATATATTAAATATATGATTTGTAAACACATTTTGTAGATACACACAATTAAATGATCAAACAGTTCTATTTCTACCAATTCAGTGTAGCAAAAGTCAACACATTTAAATGGTTCCGAGTATTGCTAGGTATCACTAATAATTCAATTAAACATCAGTCATTTGTTTACACATAGTTAAATATAAAAACAGTTCTATTTCTAACAATTTAATTTAGCATAAGACATTTGCTTGCACTCAGTTTAAATGTGAAACGGTTCTATTTGACTCATAGATAGGACCCTATCAGGTGCAAACACTTCGGGCCAGAGTGGATCTGCAAGTGATGGCAATGAAGGGGTACTCCACATTCACCAAAGCTCCAGCATTACTAGAGCCTCACCATCAGATTTTTTAATGTTATATCCAGGACACTCATTGAGTGGGTCTCACCCTTCTGCAGAGATGCAGTCGGTGTATTCTACCACCCCAGCCGACTGAGCTATATTAGTAAAGGATAAGAATATTTAAAACCATATAAGTAAGTTGGCGACTGTAGTCGAGAGCAATCTGAAGGCTCCCTTTTCATTAGCTACTACACAGAGATGTAGGGGAGGGCACAACTCCTATCCATGGATTGCTCCACTTTACCCTTGATCCATACTTTATAATGATGTGTGTTAAGCAAGGCGGCATCAAGTACCATTTTTTTGAGTCTTTGGTATGGATCAAAGGTAAAGTGGAGCAATCCACGGATAGGAGTCATGCCCTACTCTACACCTGGTTGTAGTAGCTATCAAAAAGGGAGCCTTCAGGCCACCCTCGACTATGGTCGCCAACTTTACTTAAAACCATATAACTCTGTGTCAATTATTTGTATTTAGAATGATTACTTGAAGTTATGACTGTTTTATATAGGATTATTATTATTAGATATTTGAAATCATATAATCATTTAAAAAAAAGAAAAAAAAGATATTGGCATTAGATATGCTGAAACATGGATTTTGCCCATGTGCATTATTTATTAAAAAGAGAAGCTCTTTAAACACTGAATGTGCAACTCACATTCACAAACCTGCAACCAAATATTTGTGATATCCTCAGTTACCACCAAACCCATCCTTCCCATTAAAAAATGATTCAAAAATTGAAAGGTGCGTTTTACATTTATAATTTACAAATTTTCACACTTAAATTGTATTAAACACTGGTAAATTAGTTATGTTTTGTAATTCAATATTCAATTAATGTATTTGGGGTTGAATGGAAATTAAATTTGATTACAAGAAATACATGAAGTAAAAGAGTTTGAGAAACCTTGTTGTTTTATGACCTCTGATTTAGTGTCAGATACTAAGTTCACAAAAGCTGTCTTGCTAAATCTTAGATATTAATTCAGCCATCTTGAATTTCCTGTCTATACAGACAATAAATTTTGTAATAGCCTATTAGCTAATAGCCACTTACTAATAATAAAAAAATATATTAAAAAAAAAAAAAAAAACTAACTGCAAATCGCCCTTTACTCACCTGCCTAGAAAATGGTACCGTATCTCAAAGCAAAGCAGGATTCTATTTCATCACAGCTGAATTTGTTTAAGCAGTACATTTTTACTAACATAAAATTCTCAATTCTCTTTCTGGTAAAAGGAAGAAAAAAAGTTTTGAATGATATAAAATATAAAAAGAAAAAATATTTTTACTAAAACAGCTTAACGTTTAAGACATGAAAATTAATTAAATGCATTGATAGAAAGGAGGATTTTAACAAGCACATGTAGGAGTAGAAAAATGGCGCTAAGCTACAACAATGATTACATATATATATATATATATATATATATATATATATATATATACACACATATATATATATATATATATCCAGCCATTGGCCTAGTGATAGAATGTTCAAAAATGCCCTCGGGACCAGGATTCAATCCCAGGTTGAGTCATACCAAAGGCTCAAAAAATGGTATTACATATCTCCTTGATTAACATTCAATGTTATAAGGTATGTATCAAGGGCAAAGTGGAGCAGTCCAGGAAAAGGAGAAGTGCCCTCCCCTACACCTCAGTGTAATCAGCTACTGAAAAAGGAGCCCTTGTGTCACCCTCGACTACAGTTGCCAAATTTTTACTATATAACATTGTTGTAGCTTAGTGACACTTAATAGACACATATGTGTGTGTGTCTACTAAGTGTCACTAAGCTACAACAAAGTTATATATATATATATATAATTTCTAAATTTTATCTGTATTCGGGTCATCTGTGGCCTGGAACTTAGAAGTCTCAGGTGACATCTCACCTTCAAACAGCACTCTCCATTGTATTCAATAGGAATAAGGATTTGTTTAACTTCTTTATTGTAGGTCAAAGAAAGAGAAAGAAAAGATTGATTGATTTTAGCAGCATTTTATAGCCCAGTTGAAGTATTTTTATGCTTACAGTATCACGTATATTGTATGTTATTGTTCAGTAGTTTGTTTTTTTAAACATTTTTTTCCACAATATAACATGAAATCATCTATTCCTATCTAATACAGATACTCATGCACATAATTGTATGGTTTCAAGTATTCCTATCTAATACAAATAATCAGCACACAGCTGAATCGCTAAAAGTACTCTTATCTAATATTGATAATTCATACACAGTTATATGGTTTCAAGTAACCAATTCTATGTAATAATAGCCAATTAAGTTGACTAACAGTAACCCTTAGAAAATAATTTTAGTTTCAAATAACTATTCTTATAAAAACATTTTACATTCAGTTATCAAGTATTCCAATCTAATACAACAACTTTTCTAGCAAATCAATTTTATATATATATATATATATAAATATATATATATATGACCCTAATACGAACAACTATTCCAGGTCAGAATGAATCAAGGGGAATTGTAAATGACAAGGGTGATTCTACACTCTCCCGAACTGGAGCCTAACCATCAGATGCAGTTTATTGTCAAAAAACTCAGAACACCATTTTATATTTTTTTTTTTTTTTTTTTTTTGCGGGGGTAAGGGTTATACAAGTCAGCGTATTCAAAACCAGATTGATTTTTATTTAACTAACGTTCATAGATATATTTTATTTTACTTATTAAATTTTTTACCGTGTGTATGTGTGTCAAACTTTGCTATATACCATGAATAATGTGCAATGTATACACATGTCTCATTTCACCAAGCACTTTCAAGCATTCAAAATAACTATTTAAAAAAAGAGACTCAAGAAAAAAGAAAAAAATACTTTTTGATTTCCATTTATGATAGGCTAAATATTAAGATACTAGAGGTTAACTTTATTTTCAATTCATTTGGTCCCCTCCCAGAAAGGACAAAAACATCTAATATATATATATATATATTATATAGATATATATATATATATATCTATATATATATCTAAAACAATCAAGTAAATATACATTAGTTTTTATATATATATTTAATAAGCATGGAAGCTTATTTGCGACTACAGGTTTCATGCTGTCATATATATATATATAATATATATATATATATATATATATCAACTGCATTTGAACGATAATCTATGGCGTTACCAATTTTAGCTAAGTCATACGTTGAGCAAGTGATTGCATCATTCAATGCCACCTCTTCCTTCCCCCTTCTATTCAACATGAATACCTTCTTCATTCAGCAATAGACTAACTGAGCACTTTTGATTGCACAGAGAATTGTTTCTAACTCTGCGCTTCGGCAAAGGACAGACACAGACAACTGTTCAGATTTTCTATTTGTTCTAAAATTCTCATTTGTAACACAAAATTCATAGCAGTTTTTTTCTTTTTTTTACTAGATCAATGATTTACAGAAAATAAAGCATTTTCCAGTACAATTTGCAAATTAGAATGATAATGTGTGGAGTTGAAATTTTTTTCTTTTTTTAATCAGCTAAATTTTCAATATAACGAAGCTTAATCATGAAATGCAAAGTAATTTGGATCCTTGAATCATTCCGAAATAGAAGCATCAATGTCATCATGGACTGGTATTAGAGAGGAAACCCATTGAAACCCATGAGACTCGAACTCACTCGTGTAGGTTTGCTAGTCTAGCTTGCTAACCGTTACACCACCAGAGGTGGAAATTTACCAAGCTTTTTGCTTAGATGTGGCACAAGGCCATATGAAAGGGGCACCCAATGAGACTCGAACTCACTCGTGTAGGTTTGCTAG